>KK351013.1:3681818-3702837 GCA_000671755.1 Glossina brevipalpis
CTCCCCCTCCCCACTCCCTCCGATGTTTAATTTTTTGAACATAATTTTCAAGAAAAAGTTGATGGGTATAAAAGATTCGGCACAGCCGAATTGAGCTTTCTTACTTGTTTTTCAATTCAACACTCACGAATTTGTGGGCTAGCGAATCACAGGGGGCGGGTTATGAAACTATAGAAGAGAATACAAAAAAAAAAAATATATTCCCTTTTACAAATTATGGTAATTTTAGCGTGAAAAATTATGACTTTGGCCAAGTGATAATGAATTGGAAAAACTTTAGCTATTTTCAATTCCCATTGCTGGTAAATGCGTATGCCCACAAGGGAATTTTTTTTTTTTTTTTTTTTGTTATTTTCCAAATCTTATTTTATTGCTGCTGTTTATTGTACTGTTGTGATAGCAAAATGATATGTTTTGCCAATCATCTTATAAATTTAATGAATTTCTAACAATTTTCTATACTTTGTGGCAGCTCTTAATACAAAAAAAAAAAAACTTAAGGTTTGCTTCCATAAATGTATGAAATAATGTAATGCATACTATAGACGAATAAGCTTTTGTAAAAAAAAAAAAAAAAAAAACATAGTAAGTATTGATTAATTTTCTTGTATTAATACGAAAGCAGCTTAAGCTAAGTAAACTAAGTTAGGAATTAAAATTCTGAGAAACTGAATTGTTAACTGCGAACTCAATGCAGCAAGGTAATGACCATAAAGAAAAGAACTCTAAGGTAAATTTCGATATATTATATAATGTTGCAATTTATTTAACTGCCATTTGCTCATTCGGACCAAGAAGATGTATAGTTAGAAAGAAAGACTATTAGAAAGCCTAAAAAGTACTGAGCGTCTTAAATGTTAGAATATTTGGTTGCCAAATGTTGAGCTATTTACGACGCAGCACAATAAACATTGCTTGCGAGGAACATTACATTATAATGGTGAGTTCACACTAAAGCATATCCATAAGAGATCGCAACCTAATGGATTAAATGTACTATTTGCACGACTTATATTCTTTTAATAGAGAGCATATAGCGTCCAAAATATAAAAACGGATTTTTCTCGCCTTTAAAATTTATTTTCAATTCAATTTCTTGGGCTGGGCGACCAATTACTCATAAATACTTCAACAAGATTTACGTGTAAGCAGCCAGTAGGTTTGGGTGTGAAAAAAAACCGACTAACAAAACGTCACAAAACTCAAACCATTTCTCAAGTTATTAATAAAGAGTAATTTGTTGGAAAGTAATTAACTAAGAACAGTAATGTGGATATAAAACTATAATCGAGAAGCTAAGACTTATGATAAAAGCTCTGCTGCTTTTTTATCGAAATCTGAAACATTCGACTCAAAGGTAAAATCCAGAAGTTTTCAAAAAACAACATCGTAAACCATATCGTCGACGTGGGGAAACAATTTGCTTGAAACATTTCCATGACCCCAACATAGAGCTTATTAAACCTTCATTTGTACATTCTACATAGACTCGCCAGCAAGATCTTACATTAAACTCAACAAAGTGTCTTATGCTAGTTGATAATAAAATTGAACAATATTTTTTAATAACATCTCTTCATAGGAAGAGAATTTATTTAATTTTTATACCCAACAACGAAGGTCTCATTTTGCTTACCCAGAAGGAAACTTCAGAGATCCCACAAAGCTTATGTATTCTTGACCAGTATAAAATTTAGAATCGATTTAAGCATGCCCCTCTCTCCGTATGTCTACGTCTGTGTAAGGTACTGTGGTAAACATTCTCCTGGCCGCACAAATGCAGATATCGGCTTTAAGTTTTGTAGAAACATTCTTGCACATAGGTTGGTATTGTGCGGAACCAAATCGGTCAAACGACACGCCCATAATACAGCGTAGGCTGAGAACATCTCTGTTTTCGAAATCAAAAAAAAATTGGGGTTTTTGGTCATTACTCATAAACCATAACAGATGAGAGATTTAAGAAAATTTCCACAAACATTATGTTAACCGTATTACGTAGTTTTTGTGCAAAAACGTTAACTATCAACCACGCCCATTCGATGTTATAGAATATTGAAATTTATTTTTATTTTTTTGTGAAAACGTTTGTGATGTTAAGAAAGATGCTTCATAAGCTTTATAAAGTGTATAAATTCTTGATCAGTATGAAATTCGGAGTCCATCTAGACATAAAAATCAACATCTTTTTCCACTCAGAACATGACCAACGCAACTCTTTCCACGGATCCAAGACTGCATTAGCAGCAACGCCATTTGAAAGCTAAAACCGATTGAATTATAATAAAATATACTCTAGAAAAAAACACTATCACCCGATTTCAAACTGTAAATGGAAAAAGAAGGAGAAGGATAAGAAGATGTATATCACGGATAGGATAAAGAGGATACATATCACGGTAACCTTATCCAATAACTATTAATATTTCGTCAATCAGAATCTCAAAAGCTCGGAACTTTTCCAATAACCGATAATGCTTTTCAAATGAATATCTTTGAATAAGTCGTCAGTAACAAGACGTTGCTCTTTGGCTGACTCAACTGATACAAACACTATTCTGAGGAAAAAAGCAAATGATTAAAAAAGGGTTTAGGGATTAGGGATTAGGGATTGGTAAGATAAGAAAAGATGAGATCAAATGCAACCCTGTATCTAAATTAAGGTTAAATTTGGCATCATCTCAAAGAAAGGAAAATGAAAAAATGTTATCCCATCGAAGTAAATATTATTGCGAATAATGAGTATAGCACCGCAAAGCAACTCCCCATCAATAGGTATTATACGAAGTTATTCAGTAAAAATTCTTAAATTTTTGTAAATGATTTTTCTAATTTACAAAAAAACTATGAAAATGATTGTTATACGTTTTGCGTTTTTGTTTACATATCAAGGCATAGCATAAGTTATTTATTATTTATGATTTATTATTTTAACACAAAAGACTGTAAGGAATTCTTAACAAAAGACAAGTTATAAATAAAAGTTTATTTTTCTACGATATTCTTAAACCATTTAAACAGTACCATTGTATTAGTAATCACTTGAGTTTTCTAAAGTTAATTTGGCCGTAGTTTACAGCCCATTATATAATGAAATGAAAACCAGAAACGCTAACAACTTCTCTATCATATCTGCAAGGAAAAGCAAAAAATAGTGCATTGTAGATCTTATTATTAGTTTACAAAAAAAAAAAAAAAAAGATACTTTGTGGACAATGAGTGGACTTTGGATTTGGTTTTGATGGGTATACTTTTATATAACGACACTAAGTCTTTAATATTTTGTTATGAAAGTTATTCCAAAATACCGTTTTAACATACAGCTCTACATACAATCTAAAATTGGATCATATTGCTCAGTTTTTCGGAGCATATCCCGTACAAAAATTTTTATCAACAGTAAACCCTTTGATGCCAATAGGGTCTACCTTAATACCTTAACGATACCTTAAAATAAAAACAGGAAGCTGTCGGGGAATAATAAGTTCCTCTCATAAAAAGTAAGTTTTTACATGTGAACAATTTGGTATTTTATAATGAAAACAGGTAAAGAATTTTATTATACAAAGTGGATAGGTAGGCTATTCCATAGCCTCGCTTGTCTGATTCAATATATCTTTTTTGTTATAGTTTCTCTAAGATATTTTTGAATTTAAATTAAATTTTTTTTTTTTGTTTTTTTGTTAAGTGAGTTTGATAGAAAAGGATTATGTTACTTTTCATTTCGTCTAATTAATCTTTAATCGAACTCGCTTTTATATCAATAGTTCATAAATTAAATTTCTCTAATATGGTTTCTTTGACTGATGATTACAATCTAAGGTAATGTTAATGTTCAGTCAATTGAAGATTTTAATGTTTTTCTTCTACAGAACAAATCTCGTATCTAACGTACTTGTAGAAATTCTATACTAACGTATACTTAGAAAAAATAAAAGAAAAAATAAAGTAAACAAGAGCTAACACAGAGTTTTCTTCAAAAATTCTATCGCCCTCACCATGTGTTGTGCAATCACTTGCTTACATTCCTTTCTGTATATACTCACGAATTTGTATCCGCTCATGTACCATTATGTATACAAATTTATGATAATTTCTTTTGAAATATTGCAAATCATCTTGTTGGTCTTATTTATGAGCGCATAAATGATGCCACTAAGCTAACCACTAAGTCTTGATCTTTCATAATTTCATCTCAAAAATTCATGTACACATAAATTTAGAATTTAATATGGGCATACCTAGGTGTGTGTGTGTTTGTGTATATGCAAGCGGATGTGTGCGAATATATTTCATCTTAATTCAATTTAACAACCATTAACCATTCACATGTTAAATCATCTCTATTGTAACGATGGCCAAGTTGCAAGAACAACATACATCCCTCGCTTACTCATTCGGTCACTTACTCACTCATAAATGCTCATCTCATAAATATTGAAATGTTAATCTTAAATAGTGCTGCTCGTTCAAGTTCGTTATTTAGAGAATGATTTTCAGACGCCAAAAGGTGCACTTTCTTATGATTTGACTTCATTTGTTATTCGCTGCTTTGATCCTCTATACGATCGTTTTACAGCATTATTTTTTTTTTTTGCTGCATTTATTCTCTACGATCTCAATTATATGCAGATGTTTGGCTTTTGTCGGAGATTATTTGGTCGCCGTTTTAGATGGACAACACGATTGTCTGACCCTCATCTAGTTGTTAAGGTTTAAATATTCTTAATAAATTTATGGCACTGCTCTCATATAAGAACTGAGAGTAAATAAATCAAAATGTGTCCGAATAAATTACGCGTATTCAACTTTTATGATTGACAAACGTTAAGTGAATAATAACATCAAAATATTTCTATATTAGCTTGAATTGTTAAATATTTATATATTATTTAGATTTTTTTTTTCTTTTCTTTTTTGTATAATTTTTACTCTTTTTTTTTTTTGTATCTAACCACTGCAATAACAACTATCTCGTGTATTAGTTTGTATCCAATCAACAAATTTGCTAACTCGAGTATAAACACCGGGAGCATTAGGTTGAGCGCAGCCAAAACCAAAAGAAACCAGACCTGCATCATAATAATACATGAAAGTCAAATTAAAATAATTAAAGCAAATTAAATTCTTACTTACCCGCCAATTTATAGCGACCTTCATTAACAATTAAAGGACCACCACTATCACCTTGGCAAGCATCTTTGCCTCCCTGCTTTACGTTGCCGGCACAAATCATAACATCTTGTATTTTATTCTTATAACGAGTATTGCGACACTCTTGATTCGTTATTATGGGCAGACTAACTTCTTGCAAATAATTGGACGTTACACCACCTTGCTTTATTAGACCCCAACCGGCCGCAATGCCCTAACATATACACAAAAGAGATAAATAAAAGACAGGTAGAGAGAGAGAGAGAGAGAGAGAGAGATAAACGTATTTGTTTTTATTATTGAGACTCACAGTTTTTCCTTCAAAGTTTTGATTTGAATATGGCAAACAAACAGGTCTGACCTTATCCGTCATCGGCACTGGACTATCAAGCCTTAATAAAGCCAAATCATTGACAACACGTGTAGGATCATAGTTGGGATGAATTATTGTTCTTGCAACCTTGACAACAAAAATAAAAATAAATTATTAAATTGAATTGAAAAATCATACTCCCTTGTTTTCTTTCCATAAGAACTTTTATGTTTGGGATGGTACCAAACATGCGCATTGCCTTATTAACCTCAAATTTATTCATTAAATTCATTTTTAACATAGAATACTATAAATTATATATTAGTTTTGTCAGAAACTTATTGGTGAAAGTGAACTTAATAATCATTCAATTTCACTCAAGTTTTCCACGTCAGTTTGCTATGTCAAAGTTGATTTTTCCCAGGAAATATTTAAAATGGAAAATTTTCTCATACAAGGTCGTTTTTAAAATAAATATTTATATAGGAAATGATCCAAAGAATTGTCGGTCCAATCCATTTTCAATAGCGGAACCAAACAAAGCAAATAAATTTCGTCAACATTTCTCGATAATTGTCACTACACCAGGTTGAATAAATATAAACATGGACGGATACGTACTCGGACGGACGTACAGATATATTGATTGATTCAGGGAGTTTGCCAGAATCGATAACTTTCAGGTTCTGCCGCTTGTTGCGTACATCTCCATGTACACTACACAAATGTAATACAGTGCTACGAAAATTACAAACTGGTAAAATATCATATATCATATATTATATATTATATATGATATATCATATATTATATATTAAATTATTACGAAAATTACAAACTGGTGAAATATTATATATCATATATTATATATTATATATTATATNATATATTATATATTAAATTATTACGAAAATTACAAACTGGTGAAATATTATATATCATATATTATATATTATATATTATATGTATAATATATTATATATCATATATTATATATTATATATTATATTATTACGAAAATTACAAACTGGAGAAATATTATATATCATATATTATATATTATATATTATATGTATAATATATTATATATTATATATTATATATTATATATTATATATTATATTATTACGAAAATTACAAACTGATAAAGTATGCCTGCAACGATCTTGCCCAATTCTATGACAGGGAAAATAAACCCTCTCTTAAGTGATACCTATACCTATGGCGCATTTGCAGCTATCGATGAAAGCAAAATTCGACAATAATTACCGCGAAATCTATCAGGTGATGAGACTAGTAAAACTATGCTGGGAGATGCAGCAGTGAGGGATTAGCAGGCATACCAGGATGGGTAGCAACGTTTGTGATCTTCGTAAAGTTTACAAGGAGAGTATTAGTAACAGACAAAAATGTCATTTAAATAATTAAAAAAAAACAATTGAGATTGTAAATAAAATCTACGCCTTTCACGATTTAGCAATACGAACTTTGTCTGAACAAAAGATAAAAAAGGCAGTTTTGTAATAATAAGTAAGAAATTATTGGTTTAGATATATCGAGTCCCGAAAGGTGTTATATACTGTCATCCATTTCGTGGTAAGGATTTAGCAGTCTCATTTCAATAATATATTTATAATATGGTTTGTTCCAATAATCGCTGAATGTGTTAAAATAGTAAAAATTCTTTATACAAAATTACTGATTCTATAGTAGCTATTACGAGCAGTTTACGGTCGACATAATCGTCTATCTGGGCGCACTATAGTGTTTGAAAAAACTGTACCTGTAATAGATTTTTTAAGATGCACAAATCATAGAAATGAAAATATTGGTGCTATTAGTGTAAGTGTCAATGGAGATCCAAATATACTTAGCGGGCACAGCATTTGATCACTACAGCCACATAATTAGCAATTTTTCTTAACATCAAATTGAAGATATCGATGCTGAAAAGATGTGTGGTATTAACAGAACGGTATCAAAAGTCTTAGAAACATAATAAGTTTGGCGCGAGAAATTTCCCGGAGGTGTAATCTCACATTTTGGTGATGGGAATTGCCCATCAAAATTGTGGGATATCACTGCCTGATCTTTTTTGGTAAGATACGTAAAAAACCGAGTTTATGCAAAGAAACCGCATTATATGCGAAAATTTTTATATCCACCACCGAAGGTGAGGAATGTATTCATTTTACAAACAAAGTCACCTTCGATGGTGGATATAAAAATTATTCTTGATCAGTATCAAATTTAGAATCGATTTAAGCATGTGCGCCTGTTCGCTCGTCCGCCGGTGTAACGTCGACGGTAAACATTCTCCGCAAAAATTAAGATATTGGCTTCAAATTTGGCAGAGACATTAAAAGTTCTTGGATGCAGGTTACCGTTGAAAATAGACCTAAACGATCAAAGAACATACACACAGTGAGACGGAAACCGAGAATATGTCTCTTTTCGAAAGCAGATTTTTGATCATTACTCGTAAACCATAGCAGAGAGATCTATAAAAATTTCCACAAGCGCTAGCTATCCCGTAGAGTCTCTGCAAAAATGGCAAGGATCGATTACGCCTGCCCGATGTAGCGCGGTATTGAAATTACATTTTTCCTTTGTTAGAAAAGTTTCTTACATCAAGCAAGAAACTTCAGGGGCCCTATAAAGTGTACAATCTTATGATCAGTATCGCATTCAGAATCCACCTAAGCGTGTCCGTTCGTCCGTCTGTGCACCTCTCTCTTTTGCTTATTTGTGGAATGTCTGTAGTAATCATTTTCCCCTTAGCTAAAATTGAGATCTATAGTTCAAATTCGGCAGATGCCTTGAGCGTTATTGCACGTATCTTAGTACAGAAAGTCGATCAAAGGATACGCCTACAATATAATATAAGCTGAAAAAACCTCTCTCTAAACTATACAGTGAAAATTTCCAAGGAATTCCATAAAAATGGAAAAAATTTGTCACGATAAATGAAACGAAGAGATAGCGAAAACATACTCCAAAGTAGAAAGTTACTAATAAAAGTTTTCCTTAAATTTTTTGTTATATAAGCACAGAGTTTTAATAAAAGATTTTTAAGAAAAAAATACTGCAAACAACGCGCTTGTTCCATCAGAAAATTTAAAAAGTTTTTCTAGATTTATAAAAAAAATAAAAAAAATTATGTTCCTACATATAATTCCCGCCATTAAATCGCGTAACGTTAATTAATGGTAAAATATCGCAAATGTGACTTTGCTTTAAACATCAAATGTTATTTATCTAAACCGGTAGTGGCGTAATGTAATAAAATTCTCACCTGCCTTGTAATACCAGGATCGCGTGAAGATCTATCCAATTGCAGTAAACGTATTGTTATCTGATCACGGTTATTTTGTACACAATGTGCAGCAGTCAACACATAACGATCATTAATCAGCGAACCGCCACAGAATAGACGCGGGTAATAGCGACCCTTGACCAATTGAGCCGTCCACGGATACTTATTTTGACGCACCTGTGTGCCACCAACAATGCGATTAACGTTCGGTGTACCACAGTCTGAAAGAAAGGAAACAAAAATGAAAAAAAAAAAAGAAATGAAATGAAGAATGTGGTGTAAATTTTGTTAAGACCCCTTTAACGATAAGAAATTGTGCCTTCTTTAGGCATTATTGTGGGTGACTCTTTCTTTTTCTTTTTTGCTGTTTTCTTTTCTTTTTTTTTTTTTTTTTTTTTTTGCTGCAAGCTTACACTTACAGCATTTGGTACCGCATTCCGTTTTATGCGGTCGATTATATTTCACTTCAGACTGTGAAAAGTTAAAAAAATAGTTGGCAAAGAGTTCCGTTTGTTGTTTAGTATTTTTTTCACTATAATCTGGTTGAAAATTCACAAATGACGGTGGTTCGTAACCATAAGAGGATTGTGTGCAAATCACCAGCATGCTACCGAGAAACCCAACAATGATAAATTTCATAATTTGTTTCTTTTATTTCTTTTATTTCTTTTGTTTTTTTTTTTTTTTTTTATTTTCTTCTGACTCCTTTTAAACTTATTTATACAGCTTTTCCTTATTCTGATACAATAAACTGAACTCCTCAAGCAACTTTTTTGTAATGTTTAAAAGTTTCCAAAATCTGGTGGTTCTTATAGTTTCCACATAAGCATATGTGATGGCAATTTAATCTTTTTAATGAATATTTTATTTAAATTTTGATATTTGTAAATAAATAAAATTCTTAACATTTCTCTTCGTTTCCTCTACACCAAAAAGAAAAATTAATTAAATAAAAAAAAAAAAAAGGTTCTTTGTTAAATGTCTGGCATATTATCTGCTATGTAGAGCAATTAGTCACTACAGAGCAGGTCGATAAAGCAATGACATAGTTTTAGTGGAAAGATCTGAATTGAATAAAATATAATAAAAAGAAAGCGCATTAAGCTTCATTCGAGTATAACATGAAATTTTCAAGAAATTCTTTAGATAATGAGATAACTTTTAGTTGTTCAGTCATTTATTTATTTACTTAATGTCATTAAGATTGTGTTAAGGGCTTGAATTAATTTCGATCAATTATTTACTGTCTTTTTCCCTAAAGAGAACAATAAAAGAATATTTAATATTATTGAAAATATTTCCCATCGCTAAGAATATTTCCTCTTCTTTCTTGCAGAATTCAAGAACCAAGAGCCATTTCTTTATGGCTTTGTAATTATTCAGATGTTCGATTATTTTATTTCGATTGAAATCTTTCCTTGCGTATAACATACGGAATATTTTCTTGTTGGACAAACATTCTAGATCCCCAATTTCTATATTGTAAGCATTATGATCCAAGTTTTCCATTCGATCACATAAAATTTTGTTAACATCTTGAACCTAAATCTTTCTCCTAATACACTAAAGGAACTGCACTCGCAAAAAGCAAAGCATCATCTTAGAGGCGTGAATAGCCAGGAATGCATCGTCGGCGATATTGATTATCATGATGGATCGATCCAGCCTTAATATGTTGTACAAAAGTCTTTTGAGAATTTATTACATATAACGAAAAGTGTCGCTCGACGTCTCAGGACTTGAATTCTATAACTTTTCCTCCTACTGCACATATTGAAAGGTCTGAAAATTGTTAATTATTGAAAATTGAATGCTTTCTTCTATTACTTTAAGAGTTTAATGCGAATTTCTTGAAATATTCAATATAATTTTTCATCTTCATATTAGTGTCAGTCAAATATAAGATCTCTCGCTACTTCTAGTCACGATTTTTAAAATGCCATACAAGTTATGTTGCTATTTATGATATTTGCTAAATTTTAAACGTTAGTACTTGTAGTTTTTTTCCATAACCTTGATTATGAGAAGCAAAAGTTTCAAAACACGCGAAACACGAAACAGAAGATATTAATTCAAGTGTTTATTATTTTTCTTTATTTCTTTTATTTTCTTTTATTTTTTTGTAAGTTCTTTTTTCTTTAGCAAGCCTTTGTCACACTGTTAAGGTAAATGTATGTTAATAAATATCTGCGATACATTTTTAAATATGCTAATATGCGACTCCTTCACCGAAAGTGGTATTTAAACGCTTATTAATGGGCTTGTTTTCATTAAAGCGGACATGTTTAATGATTATTTCCAAGCTCATTATCAAAGTATGCAAATATATACGAAGTTGATCAAATTTCACTTATAAAACTCAGAACTGAGAACGCGTCATCCATTATTTTATTATTTGTCTGATTGTCCACCTTTGCGAACCTATTATCGATTTCCAGATCGACTACCGAAATTTTTTTTATATATGTTTTCAGTTCGTCAAAAACTTAAATTCAAAAATAGATGCGACTTGCCCAAAAGCTCTCTTTTACTTGAGAAGATATTAGGGAGATTTAAATAATAATAGTTTTAGAATATCATCGTTAATGCTTGCTACATGTAATAGATGCAAATTTAAAATTTGGTATACCCTAGTATCTGATGTCCTATATGACACATAACTTGGTTTTCCTATTTCGCTCACTCTCTCATACTCTCTTTTTCACGCTCTCCCTCTCTCACTCTCTTTCCCTCACACCCTCTCACTCTCTCTCCCCCTTCTCTCCCTCTCTCCCTTTCCCCCTCTCTCCTTTTCTCCCAACTCTCCTTTTCTCCCCACTCTCCTTCTCTCCCCACTCTCCTTCTCTCCCCCTCTCTCCTTTTCTCCCCAACTCTCCATCTCTGTCTCTCCTTTTCCCCACTCTCCTTCCTTCTCCCTCTCTCTCTCCCTCTCCCTCTCCCTCTCTTTCTCTACAGTAGTTAATACACATATAAATATATATATAGTGTAGTCGCTGCGAAGATGAGTTCACTGTGAATAAGGCTTGAACCTAAACCTAAGGTAAACCTTGAAACATTCCAGAATTTCCATATGGATTTTAATTCTATGCATTTTCTTTTGGAATGAAATCTTGTTTTATGCTCAATTAGAAAGAGTTACGTATAGAGGATTGAGGGGCGAGAAAAAAGACGCAAATGAAAATCCAAGACTGTACTTCCATATCTTTCGTTCTAATCTCGCTGGTATCCTAGCATCCTATGTATTTCCTAAAGGTTTCCTTTGACGTGAACAGCAATACATCCAAGGTCAAGGGTATTCAAAATGCTCCACAAGGAGAATGTATCTTTCTCAATGGTTTTTTCTTATATGATAGTAACATGTATGGCATCCCCGTGACTTTCATTAAAACAGCAATCATTTTATTTTTGGTTTTACTTTTTTTTTTCTTGTTTTTTTTTTTCATTCTCATAAGAAAGTAGATAATTATTTGAAACAATAAAGTAGGTTAGGTTTCTTAAAAGACTTAAAAGAAGGAACTTTCCGGTTATTAATTACGTTAATTTGCACATTATTTGCTTTATGCTGCTCGTATCTTATATACGTATATATGAGATACGAGTTAAATATAGCTTCTTATCAATTTAATGTAGACTTCGAATCTGGTCTAAAAATATCACAAAGTACAAAGCTAATCTAAATCTTTCAACAACTTCATTAACATAAACAATCCGTGCATGAATATCTTATAGAAAAAAAAAAAAAGGAAAAAGTAAAAGTTATTGACGATGAAGACAACGAAATTGATGACGTTAACCATTCGATTATGCAAAGCATTTTTGAAAAAGGCTCAAATTAGAACCAATTAGTAAGTTGCAAAGGGGCGTTACATTAGTAGTTACGCATAGAGCAAACTACAACATCAGGATAAGAACATGAATACACATAAGGTATTTCAACTTTATAATTATGAATTAGACCATAACAGAATATAACAACAAGTCGGTCTGCCTAGAGACAATATGCACATGATGCCCAAACTTGTATATGTACTTAGTTAAAAAATGCCATACTGTGACTATGTACAGCCCAAGGGTTTTTCTTTTTTTTTTTTTTTTTTTTTTTTTTTGTATAAAAAAGAAAAAAAAATTATTAATATTATAAGCGAGCATAATCTAGTTTTTCTATAAAAGAAACCAAAAATTAAGAACGAAGAATATAAAGTTTTTCACTACATTGTAGGAAATCATATGGAGCTTTGGTCAAAAGTTCATTGATTTTCGTGTTTCTGGCTTAAACGACATTAATTTATCATTTAATTTGCAGTTTATTATATTATTTCTTTTTTTTTTTTTTTTTTTTTTCTCTCTTATACCTGAATGAAAGGACGGGTTTTGCTGTTGTTTCTCTCAAAGCTTAAGGGCCACATGCTAAGGAGACCATGTGACGTAGCAATAAAATGTATTTATGTGCTTGTTATTCTTGTTTCGTTTGTATGGATGTACGGCAGCTTTAACACTAGCGGCATATTATGGCAAAACAGTTCCGTGCAATAAACGCGTGTTATGCGTGTCTGCTATTTAATGCCAAAATGGGAACCGACCTCTTTTCAATTTCAAAATAAAAAAAAAAAATAATATAAAAACTTAACCAGCTACACGGAAAGACAAATTGCTTCATACGTATACGTACTTGTAAATGAAATCGAATGAGATTTCATTTACACCCTTTTACAAACTTTTTTTCGTTCGTTTCATGAATCGTTCAAAAACTCATTTTTTGTCGTACATTCATTCACGCCTTAAAGAATCAAAATCGATTTATAATTTTTACAGGAAATCCTGCATTGGTTTTGTTCCTTTTTCTATATAGATATTTGCTTATAGAATGATGGCTCAGGATGTAAGCAAACATAAACGTGAGAACAACACATTAAGTTTAATCGTAGAGATGTCATTAGTTAATCCCGAATCCCGTCAGGATACATTAATACTAGGGATTTAATATTATTCAGATTTCTTTCTATACAAAAACAATTGTGCTTTTAATCTGTCTCAGCATCTGTATTACCTTCTATTGGGATTTTTTACTAACTCCACCGCAATGGGGTTTGAACCCATGTAGGCTGGTGGTTTGCTTTGCTAGATACTTCTTAACAACTCAGGTATGGTTGTGGGGCTTAAAATGAAATATAAAATACAAACTTGTTCAACATTAATATTATTTAACGTCTCACTCTTCGTCTTAATATGAGAGTTGATCTCTAAAGATTTCGTACACAGTTTTTCCAAAATGTTATTAAAAAGAATTTTATGGATTTTTTTTTTTTTTTTTTTCAATTCACTTTAATATCTGACTTTGCTCGTATAACTTTTGAAGGAGCATGTTGTAATTTGATTCCTTAACCTAGTAAGCTCATATACCAGTTTTTCGTACATAAATCAATAATAAGCGGGTGGTAAGCTTTTAATGGCTTTCTTGCCAACAGAGTGACTTTAATATTCAAGTTTTTTTTATTGGAAAAAAAAAAAAAAAAAAAAAAACAATAAATGTTTCGAAGTTAATTAAAAAATATTTGTTTTTTTTTTTGTGTTTATTTTTTCGTTAAGTTACAGTTAACATGAAACTGGAAAAAGTGAAAAACTTAAATGCAATTAAAGAATATATGCTGTGAACCAAACTTAATGCTTACTGCCCCACATTACTAAGAGTACAATATTAACCACTACAGGAAGGAATATAATTCGTAAAACTCACACATGATGGAATTTAAATAAAATACAAAAATATTCATGATCGTTAACAGTAAGATTTCCATTTGTTCGTCTCTTCATTTGTATACTTTTTCGGGATCGTTTAGGAGAATTAACATTGTCTCCCGGGATTACGTTTTTACTGCAGTCAGGTAAAGTTACGCAAATAGTTAAATTTATCTATAAATTCACTCAATCTTTTTTTATTGTGTTTTGTAGTGCTTTGCATGCATTTCAAGTTTAAGATCCAACATCATCCAAGAGATCGGTGTAAGCAAACTTTGTAGCTGTTGCACATCTCAAGCGAAACTGTTTTTCTTTTTTTTTTTTTTTTTTTTTTTTTTTGTAAATCTTTTAATTACATTTTAATTGTATTTAATATTATTATATAAATTATAATCCCACACAGAACTTCACAAAAGTAATTTGTGGATATAAAATCTATTCGAAGATATGTATTTTTATGTGCTATATACGTGTATTTGTCCAAGTATTTCTATTTCCAGTTTTGAAAACAAATTGAATAGAAATTATTATTATACGCGTCAGCAGTGCTATTAACTGAGAGAAGTATCAATTAAATTAAACTTCGTATGGGCTTAAGTTGTATTAACGTATGCAAATAAATTACGACATGCAATCCAAAGAAAAATTTGTTTCGCTGATAATGGAAACACATAGCAGTAAGAAGCTGCATAATTTCTTTCCCAATTAATTTAATATGTTTAAAACAAGAAAGTGTTTTTGTTTTTGTATTGTATTGTAGATAATAATTTCAAATATTGAATATATATAAATACACATATGAACTTATATAGACATATACTAAATATATGTAATATAAATTGAAACACATCGGCCAATAATACCCAAGTCTGACACGTAGGTATCGTCTCTTACAAATATCCATATGACTTTCTGAATGCGGCTTAAATGAAGCTTAACAAAATTTCATTACATTTCGTTTATTTGCTTACAAGTTATACTGTTTCTAGTGATTCTACTTATGTTATTTGCAAAAAAAAAAAAAGGAAAAGTCTGGATTTCCTGCATTCCTGATTAAAAATTAACATTCAACTCAGCACTGGCTGGAAGACAATGATGACAAAGCTTGTGAGTTGAGAATACGAATTTGTTGATGATTTTCCGAAGCTAAACGAAGTCGGATGGACGTCGATGGTGTTGAATACGATAGGCACTGGAAGAATTATTTATGTCCAAAAACACCAAAAAATTCCGAAAATTACTGTCGTTAATCGGGAAGAAAAGAAGTCCAAAGAGGTATCAAAAAGTAGTGTATTCACGCTTTACATAAAAACTTGGGCATAGAAAAGTTGTTTATTATAGACGTCGTTTTCGATATCTATCTGGCTAAAATGAAGTATTGCTACCTCACCTGCCGTATTCTCCAGATCAAATCCCTTCTTCTTCTATTCGTTCGAAAAACAGCACGCTCCAGCGAAAAGATTTGGATCGAATAACGGGGTAATTGCGGATACCGAAGCTTGAAGGTCTTCACAAATCGTTCTACAAAAAATCTTAGAGAAATGGTGGCCTGATTGTATCAAGTCTTGAAGAAGACTACACTATATGTTATATATTATATATTAAATATTATATATTATATATTAAATATTATATATTATATATTATATAATATATATTATATATTATATATTATATAATATATATTATATATTAAATATTATATATTATATATTACATATTATATATTATATATTATATAATATATATTATATATTATATATTAAATATTATATATTATATGTTATATAATATATATTATATAGTATATTTTATATATTATATATTTTACATTATGTATTATATTATTACGAAAATTACAGACTGGTAAAGTACGCCTACAGCAAGCTTGCCGAAATCTATGACAGGGAAAATCCTTCCTTACACTGTACTTTCCGTGGTCATAAAAAGGCGCATTTGCAGCTGTCGATGGAAGCAAAGATTGACAACAATCCCGCGAAAACTAACAGGAGATGGGATTAATGAAATTATTTCGGGAAATTCAATCAGCAGATATGGCAGAATGGGCCACAACGTTTTTGATGTTCGTAAAGTTTATAAGCGAAGGATAAGTTAGTTGTAAGTAACGAGTTGAGAGTAGAACAATAATATTCGAGGCAAAAGAGCATCAAAAGACGCAAGTCCCTTTAAGCAATAGTACAAATCATTGAAGTTGTAAAAAAAGTCTGCGCTTTTCACGATGTAGTGATACGGACTTTGTCAGAAGGAAAATACAAAAGGACAATTTTGTAACGATATATTATATTTGTATTAATTTTTTTGTTATTATATACTATTATATTATTATACTTTATATATATTATATACCTGGCTGTAGTATTTCCGCAAGCTGTCTCATTTCAGCTATTACAACTGCAAATGCGCAAATGTTATTCGATAAAAAAAACCACGGCGCATAACAGAACGGTTTTCTATCTTATATTTCGGTTAGTCGCTCAGTATAGTTATCAATACTATATAACCTAACAGGAATGATGTTAGAAGATGTACAAAATTTCAGAAAATGCGAAATATTTTGAAAGCTTACACCGCGTAATTATGGTAGACGAAGTATTTTAGCAAAGGTTTTAGTTTGTGCAAGAGCAACATTTTGAAAAATAATGTATTGAAGAATTGATTTTTATTTCTTTTTTTTGAAACAAAAATGTATAAGATGATCGTTAACAAAATTCTCTCAAATAGATTTAATTATCCCTGAAACAATCCGCTAATTACGAATAACGCGTCAAAAATTCTTATTTATAAATTAGTTCCTTCGATACTTGACCTTTTTTTTTTTTTGTAACAACAACAAGTATCTACATTAATTTATCTTAATATCGTTGTAAAACCCCAGGCTGCTTGACCATCAAGTAAATTGGAATAAGTTTTAATTTGATACCAAAAATTAATTATCAAGTTCATATGTTTTTTATTTGCCCTCATAAATACTAACAACATAAGAGAATATGGCAACTATATACCATACCATACCATAAGTCTATAAATTACTCCAAATAAGCACATGTTTATATCCACAAACATATCTATATAAACATTTGTTCACATAAACAACAGCATTAATTTATAGTAATTTTCCGCCATGATCTGTTCCTGTTACGCATCATCGTTTCGCTGTTTGCATGCTCGTGCATTCTTTAACTATAAAAATCATTTCTCTCTCTAACACTTTAACTTAGTGGTGGTAGTTAGGTTGAAAATGATATATGTGTATATTCGTATGTAAAATTGTATAAGAATGCTAATGTAACATGTTTATAGCCATCGCGTCCTAATATTCATTATTATCATTATCATCATCATCATTATCATCATCGTCGTCGTCATCATCATAAAATGGTAATAAAAATGTTTAGTTAATCCTCTTAAGCCCTTAAAACTAATTTTAATAAGTTCAACACTATCCATGACAGTCTCAAGTTTAGTCTTTACGCTTTAGGCTACAGACAGATACTTGAGCGTAAACGAGCGACCAGTCAAAAGAAATCTATGTGCTTTGTTGCTTGTTTGTTACCCAACATATGGGTAAAGTGTTAGACTTATAAATGAGTGTTTGGTTGTTTCGTTGTTCGTTGTTGGGCTTAGATTAAGGTGTCTGCAAATGCTTAGCATTCTGCTTAGATAGGCTTTGAAATTTTTTTTTTTTTTTAGCTTATGGTTTTGGTGATGGTTTCCTATAGCCTAAAACTATAAAAGCATATGCATGCTTGTGTCAGCATTACAAACACGTTCTTGATTTACTAGACTATGATATAGTAGATAATGTTGTTGTAGGTAAACGAAACTTAAGGAGTAGTTTTATAGACTTATGATGCTGTTTTGTTTTTTCACTTTTTTTATTTCACTTTTTTTTTTTTGCTTTTTTTTGCTTTTTTTTGCTTTTTTTTATACGCTTGAAATAGATAGATATTGTAATATGGTATTTAAAATAAAATAAAATAGCGAAACAAGAAAATTATAATCGCTTTAGGATGAATCTTGGATACCCATCTCCTCGAGCAAATACGTAAAAGTAATATTAAATTTTTTTTTTTCAAAAAATATAGACCAAGAATTTCTAAAGACGTCTCTAAACTTTGATCTGTCCTTGACAAGTTGCAAAATACCAAATCTTACATCTCTGTCGTAAGTTATAATATTTAAAAATTTTCCTTAATCGTCTTAGCATTTATTTAAAACTTCAATTGAATTTGTAGGTAGTCCGAGACCCTTTTGCAACTTGATCTACAGAAATAAAATAGTCAGTGCACTCTGTCTTGATTCGTATTTAGTTGAGAATGCCACAAATACACGATGGAGACGTTGGAGTTTTATGAAAGTAATCCAATTATTCTCCTTGATTGTAGATATTTATGAAAAACTTGAATCACTTTTGCAAACTGTTGGTCACAAACGAAATTTAAGTCATAGCTATAGCAAGAAATTAGTGTAGAAATATTTTATATATGTAGTGTAGTTTGCGTTCACTATAACAGCATATTCTTATTCTTTTCAATCATTGGTCGATTGCTTGAGAAATAAAAGCATTTTTTTTAATCGTTGAAAATTTTCGACCTTCGGATTGCCGTGCAGTAATTAAGAGAATAGAGAGTTTGATCCAATTAATTTTAGAAGCGGTCGAGACTCATTCTAATAGTGCTTAGTTACGCTTTCGTCCATGAATCAAACGATCCGATTGTTACAATTGTAACAATTGTTACAATTGTAACAATAACTTCTTTTGAAATTATTACTTTCTTTTTTGCAAAAAAAGTGCGACCTCTTATTGGTAGAGGTAGGTGCCTTGTGATAGAAGTACTTATGTTAACTGAATGCAATATCTACGCAAATAAATAGTTTTATGCATCATTTTGCACATCGTGTCAGTTTCTTATGAAAATGTTTGCAAGAAAGTAACGTCTTCGGATACGCTGTGGATTCGTCAAAATTTTTCTCTATAAGCGGTGAGTTTTGGGGATCTATTACTTTTCAAGGCTTATGCGTTCTGATTAAAGACTTAAAGCGATTAAGATTAAAGTTTATTTATATATGAAGGGGTAAGCAAACTTGTTCAGGGGAAACACTTCGTTTTTAGCCCTCTTGTTGTACTCTTTTTTGCTCTTCTTACTTTACTTTATAATTACGCTTCTTCTTCTTCTTCTTCTTATACTTTCTTTTACACTTATATCTAATCATTTCTTCTCTCTAGTCCTTCTCAAAATTTTATTATCGCTGCTCCTCTTAGTAGAACTCTAACAGTCAGTGTCATAGCTATGATTTCTTTTACTTTATTCTTTACTTTTACTTTATTTTTATTTTTATTTTCGCTTTCGTTTTTCTTCCTCTTCCTCTTCCTCTTCCTTTTCCTCTTCCTTTTCCTCTTCCTCTTCCTCTTTCTCTATTGTTGCTGCTATCCTGATTACTTTTACTTTTCCGTTTACTTCTCTTCTATTCTTGTTCTCTATAGTTTCTTCAGATTTGGTTTTTCAAAAACTTCTTATGAGACGAAAATTTCAATTAATTTTGAAAAATATTACAAAAATAATATTAAACAATAATAATAATCAACATGCTTTCTAATGGCGGCTGCAAGTGCTTGGTTTATGTAACATTTTGTACAAAAGTTTTATACACAAAATCAATGAATAATTCTCACAGAAATTAAAGGAAAAAAAAAAAATAGAAGAGCAAAAGCAACACAGCATGTAAAGAGTAAAAGTAGGAACAACAATGTTGCGTTGTAAACGTTTGAAATGATGTACAAAAAGGAAAATGAAAAATAAAAAAAAAAATAACAACAACGGCAGCAACATTTATTACAAAAAAAATCTGTTGTACTTTCATAAACTTATTCAGTTGGTCTTAGTAAAAGCAGTAGTTGAACTTGTAGCCACGTTCTTGGCCCTAACAAAAATAATCATCTTTTTATCTTTACGAAGAAAATAAAAATTTGAAAGGAAAAAAAAAAAAAACGAAAATCCATAACAAATAATATAAAGAAACTGGAGCTAAAAAGCATGTCTTATAAAATTTTTTTCATTGGGGATTTAGAGGAATAGTAAGTAAAATGTTGAAAAATCGATTAAAAAACGTTTAAAATGAAGTTAAAGTTTTTTGCTTAAGTCTTTCATTTTTGTATGGAGACATCCTTCTTAATTGTGAAACAATTCATGGTTTATTTTTGTCATTTCATCATATAAGTAAAAACGGAAGCAAAAACCATCTTTAAATATTTTCTTAACAGTGATGTCGCTACGACTTATAAACACATTTATACATACATAGCAAGAAATATGCGAACTGAGCACACAACGTTCATGCGTGTGTACGATTATGTTTAGGCGTCTGCCTCTTTAAAATCAAATGATAATAAATCACCAACAGATATAATAAAACATTATGTTCTCTCGTTGATGTTTACGTAATTCACTTTTTTTTTTTTTTTTTTTTTTTTTTTTTTT
>KK351013.1:3702847-3723162 GCA_000671755.1 Glossina brevipalpis
TTTTTTTTTTTTTTTTTTTTTTTTTTTTTTTTTTTTTTTTTTTTTTTTTTTTTTTTTTTGATTTAATCTTTTAAAAAAAATAAAAAAATAAAAAAGAAAAAGAAAATTAAAAAAAAAAAAAAAAAAAAAAAAAAGAGAAGAACCATAGAAAAGATCAGTAAAACAAGCTGATAAACAACAGCCATTATCATAACCATAGGCCAACTAGAGGACATCAAGACAGAGAGGATTTATTAAAGTATACTTTTTTTTAATAGCTGGCCCGTCAACGGCACTTGATAGGACAGGCCGGTAGTGAAGGCTAAAAGATATGCTTATAAATTCCTTGACAATAATGTCAGTGAAAAGAAACTCGTCGACAATTCGCTTGATGTTGATGCCAAAATAAATAAATAAATAAATATAAGAAGAAAAAACTGAAAGAAAAAAAACACAAAATAACAACAACAACAACAAAAACTTTACCATTCGAACTCATCTTGCTTTCAGCTATAATCGTTACCTAGTGCTTTGACTACGTTTTGGGGTTGGCTCACAGGTTAGCAGCGATGGGAATTTTTTTTTGCATTAACCTGTGGCTACATAACACAACACAACAACTCTTGCTTTCTTGATGATCATTTCCTTTTTAACTTCGGAGAGACATTCCTTTTTTTCTGCTGTTCTTGCTGCCGTTTTTATCTAATTCTTTTTTATAAATATTTTTTAAATTAAACGCAAGAGAAGAAGAGCGAGTAAACAGTATAGAGTATAGAGTATAGAGTATAGAAGAAACACAAACAAACAAACAAAACACTAATACAAAAAACAAATTTACATAAATGACAATGAAATTCATAATGTATGGTTTATGAACATTCTTTTGACCCTTTCCCGATATGTATTCTAGATAGATAGTTGACTGATGTTGTTGTTGTTATTGTTGTTGTTCTTGTTGTTGTTGTTGTTATTGTTGCCTGTTGCCTGCTGTTCACATGCACGCTCTTACATATCTAGGTGGTTTTTGCTTGTTTGGCATAATAAATATTTAAATTTTTTCCTGTTGTAAACATATTTTGTTTGCTAATGTCCTCAAAGCAAACAGTAGAAGAAAACCAAACAACCAACAGCAACGGAGAGCAGCAGCTGTTTGCTGTATATTTTATATCGTGTTGTAACACGGCGCATATTACATCCATACATTTATTATAATATACCAGAGCATAGACCATAGACAGATTTTTATCAAAGCCTGTCATTAGATGTGACCATGTGCAAGCTATTCTCGATTTTCGTTATTTTTTTTTTTTTTTTTTTTTTTTTTTTTTTTGTTTGCGACTGGACATCGTTTCATAATCTTTAAACGTTTCTATGGTTTGGATTTTCTTTGAAATAAGGTAGATCAAGAATGCTTAAGAATATTAGTTATAGTAGCCAGTAGATAAGTGAGAGTGCAAAAATTACTTGTTTGCTTTTGTTTAATATTTACGCAGTTTTTTTTTTTTTTTTTTTTTTTTTTTTTTTTTTTTTTTTTTTTTTTTTTTTTAAATTAAAACTATTAAATAATCTAAGCCAGGAAACTTGGCGCCCGAGACAATATATACCTTTTAACTTAAACTTTTAGTTAACGTTTAATGTTCTCAGATCCCATCTTAAGACGAGACAGCATAGCATTAAATAAAAAATATTTATTTTCATTTTCGAAATTATTTCGTGCGATCTTTACTAAATCGCTTTATCGAAGATTAGTTGTCATCACTGCTACTAAATATCTGAGTCATTATTTATGTTTACATCTGTAAAGTTTTCTAAATCATCCTCATACACATATTCACTCTGATCTAAAGCTAATTAGTTCTGGTCATAAAGACTTTTTGTTTGCTGCTTTTGTCCTTTAGGCGGTTTACGTTGTTGTTTTATAAGTCATTCGAAGTCTACTCTTGCTCAAGGTCAGTTATTGTTCTTCAAGTGCTATTCTAGCATTCGAAAGATGAACAATACGACAATACGACAATACGACTTGTAAGCCATCGAATTACATTTAATTGTGAAAAAAAAAAAAAAAAAATTTTAAATAATTTGAACTTTATGGCGACAATCATTTAATTGAAGAGGTATACCCATTAAACTTGAGCTCATAATTTAACTTCAAGCTTTTAAATGAAAAGAATCTTTTATAAGATTTATTTTAATCGATCTGAATGTGATTGTTTTTTTCGCTTTTTTTTTTTTTTTTTTTTTTTGAACTCAATATGTATTGAAGGGCAATATAGTTTTCAAAAGTAAATAAATATCTGATTATTTATGTTATCATTTCGATGCATGCTTCCTAGAAGTAAAAGTGCGAATAACATATAACGGAATGATAAGCAAAATCAAAAGACATTTTTATCCAAACAAAACTGCATGCATGAGCTGCCTTTCTAAGACCAATCTAAAAAAAACTTCGATTCTTAGATGGTGAACAGGTATCGGCTGCTACTGTTTGGATTTTAACACACAATCTACGTTTAATACACAGCTTATTAGTCTTATTTCTAAATGAATCAACAGAAGTATAATTGAGTTAAATTACAAAATATTGTGTAGTCATTAATAAAGATGAGATATTCTACTCCATATTGCAATACTTAATAAGTAAGCAAATTAACGATAGAAGAATCCATCACAAAACAAAAAAAAAATATTTAGGGTTAGATAGAAAAAAGATGGAAAACTTCATAATATTCGTTAAGTTCGTGCTTGTTCGCTGGTGGAAGAAAGTAAGTAACTAAAGTTGTTGCTTTCATCTCAAAAAAAAAAAAAAAAAAAAAAAAAAAATAGAAAATAAACTTCATGTTGTGAACTATTTCTTGTAAGATAAAACATCAAAAGAAATGACAGATATACTAGATGATGTACGGCATCTGGTTCGTCCGATAGAATGGTTAAATTCCGGATGGCTCAATTTAAACGTAGCCGTCCATTTACAACGGATGAACACCGTTTAAGTTGTTCAAGTGAAGTTATACCCGTAGAAACGATTAAAAATACTCATTATACTATAGTGGACGACTCAAATTTAAAAATGCTTAAACTAGTTTTGGAAAAAATTTCATATGGATATGTCCGTAGCGCAATGCATGAGATTTTGAATGAACAAAAACTGTGTGCGAGGTGTTCGCCGCCTTCTTTCACAATCAATCAAAAACACCTTCATATGACAAATTGCAAGATTAATGTTAAGATGTTTTTAAAGCCAATTCATTAATTTTTAAGTGCACGATATTTGTTTTTTGTTTTTTTTTTTTTTTTGGTTTATTTTTGAAATGTAGCCTTAGATTATGTTAGAAATAATTAAAAAAATTCAGGTAATAATAATAATGAGTATTTAAAATTATTTATCAACGTTGTGCGTTTAGAACTAAAATTATTGTAAACGAAACGATCATGATAATGTGTTTATATTATTAATTATTAGATATATTTTGACATTATTTTTACATTATTTATGAAATGCAACAAAGCAATTATGATTTCAATTGATTGAAATCAAAGAAATATTGCGTTTTATACATTCAGTTCATGAAAATCCCTTTGCAATCTGGAAGCTTGCATCAATTCTTAGAACTGCACTTTCGTTCGTCATGTCTTATACCATTAGACCGAATATATTTTGGAGGGGCGTGTTTCGTGACACTTCGCCGACTTTTGGATCCTACTTCCCTTTCTACTTTACTGCCTGAGGGTTTTTCTCTTTTCTTCCCCTCGTTCTCCTTTTTATACGAACACAATGCCCCTGCAAGTTCCGATCTGCAGTCACCTAGCGAGAGTTTGTGTTTTTTTTTTTTTTTTGCACAATACCCACAAATTGATTACTGTCATGTCAATTATGTTACAAAATAATCTGGTTTACCATTTGCGACTTCTAAGTTTTATCCTATATCTACCCAAAATATTGCTCATGGAGTCAACTACTCCCATACGAAGGTTGTAACTTTTCACTATGGACATTTGCTTCTTTTGTTTGTTATCAAATCTGCTGACCGTTTCGACGACGAGCCTAGTGTCTTTTCAGCACGTCAATGAGATATCAACGTATCCGCTACTTATTCCTTATAGGTTCCTTGAACTATAGTGTCCATTCTATTGGATCATCTGTTGAATTTCGCGAGAATTTTTGTCAATCTTTTGATTAACCGCTTTTCATCTCGAGTCCTTCTAAATGTTTTTATTTGAAAAAGGGAATTACATGCATTACATAGATTCTGGTAGCTTTCACATGCATATTATTTTATCGTTATGTGATTTTTGTAACGCTGCTTATGACGCAAACGCCCAATAACATACAGAATTTCCCAAAAATCTACCATATATCCAATACAATTTTCAAATGCAAGATTAAACATTAGTAGCTTATCTTGTTATAGAAGGGAAATAATTTATTTTCCAATTAAATAAAACACTCTTTCATAGGAAATTTAAAAATGGAAAATGTCTCTCCAAGCAAAACTACGAACTCTATCTCACAATACATTCAAATTTCAAAAAGAAATATAATTTGCTCGTTAAAAGTAATATAAAGATTTCACACGTATTCATTGCCTTTGGTGATCAACCTGCTTTCGGCCACGCCCACATTTAGGTTTTTGGACAAAATTAATAAACTCAGTATGTAGACAATTGGGCAACACCATGAATTTAAGAATTAAACCATTGGAATTTCTTCGTCGTCAGAAAACTACGTCAAAACTACTACTACTTCATCACTATAAGACGGAATCACATGAAGATTCGAAAGATTGTTTATCAATGGGTAGCAGTGCATCAAAGCACCAAAAGTACCCAAAAATCTGAAGCGAAAGTTATGCCCACTTTTAGTGCTAAAAGAACGCAACGATTAAATCGTAGTTTAAAAGCTTTTGTTACCTCCATAGCTCTAAATCATACATGAGGCATGGTTTTGAGAAGAATTCACTTTTCCGTTGGTTGTTCTACATTCTTTATCATAGAATCAATTTTCATTGTAAAATGTACTTATTTTACGATTTGTTTAAAGTACAAATGAAATACGATTATCGACAACAAATGTTGGACAACAAATGTTTCTGTCTTTTTCTTTGTTTTTTTTTTTTCTTTTGTTTTAAATCATTCATCTCCCACTCGTTGCAATAAACAGTTATTTTGATAATGCATTTGCCCGAAAGATTGAAAACATCATCAACTTGAAAAGAGTTTTTCTTGGGAATTTCACACGTTTTAATGCTGTCATTTACTGAGCCATTATAATAGATTTGTGAAGAAAGACAGAAAATAAAAAGTAAAAATAAAATATAAAAAAGAAAATTACAGTCTAATCCTGGTACTTAAGTAATTTCTTTTCAGCTTCTCGCCTCAGTGAGTAATTGCAAACGAAACATGAAGTAAACGGTATTACATCAAATTAGAAATTATAATTCATGAAGGAAAGACGACGTCGGTGGTAATATCAGTAAGAGTCCCTATTCATTTATTTCTTTTTTTTCTTCTATTGCAACACAACCTAAGATATTCAAAGTGACTTTTATACAACAATATAAGTACCTCAGATACTTCCAGAATATACGTTCTTTTGGATCTTAATCATTATTGACGTGATAAACATGATATTATACTTGTTTATCTATGCACAATTTTGCATTTGTAGTGGTTCTTGAACTTGCAAATAGGAAAACTAATTCCTCTAGCAAACTTTTTCCAACGTTTCGGAAGGATGGCGAAATCTATGGAATCCCTCGTTTACCCATGTCTTTGGCAATAGAGCCCTGTGGAGTGATGTAAGATATTCCAGATTCAATCGGCTTAAATTAATTCAGAAATTTATCACGAATCAGTCAGTAAGATGAACACAAATATCGACAGACAAAGACAAATTAAATCATCTTTAAATCGCTTAATATAATAAAAACTGAGTCTATCTCGAGTCTTCCTAATTGTGTTGCATACAGCAAACTATTCTTCTAACACCTGTGTGATGTAAATGGGACATTTCGACTTGTATATGGTATCAACTTGTATAATGACTTAAGTAAACAACGCGATGAGGTTCGAAGCGAACTTTTCCATTTTGGCTACGTTAGGTGTGAGAAGAATCTTGAAAACTAAGCAATGTAAAGAAACACCCGTTTTCTTACTAAACACTTGTTTCCTTACTACATATTACTACACTTACGTATGCATAAATGTATTCTGCTTTTATTTTATAGAGCACCGACTGTAGCGTACTGTAAATAATTCCTCACGTAGGTAACCTACGAAAATCTATATATATTTGCAATTTTTTTATCATAAATTCTTTTGCTTTAGCATACATAAATCGTCCGTCCATAACTATAACTTAACTGTAAATAAATTCTTAACATAATTTAAAACATGCACTGTACTTCTACGTTAATACCTTTATAACGCAATATATAAACTCTGACTCTTAAGTTCTATTATCTTTCTCTTAGGCATCTAGTCTCTCACTTACGTTTAAATAGCTATTCGTACGTATAGTTCACCTTCACAAACTATAGCTATATAGCTACTAGTCTCTCTTTAAGTTATGCTACTCTCAACAGTACTCTCAGTAATATGTTAGCTACCACGATATCAAACCTATACTCTCAACTCAGTTAAGTATAAGTTAACGAGTGTTGAAGTTCGCTGCAAACGTGGTGGTGTGATGACAGAGGCCTATATAAACAACAATACAACGTAGATTTTGCCTTTAGTTTTTCGGCGGCAGTCATACCAGCAGATCGGTCGATGTGAACACAATTATCTTGTGATAAAATTGTGATCAAAAGGTCTTTGAAGTACAGTTACCTTGTCGAAAAACGCAGTCAACTGGTCATCGAAACATAGTTATACCGGCAACAGACATACCATCATATTAAATTCACAAAACGCAGAGCGAATTAAACAACTTGAAATGCGTCACTGGTATGCCTGCCCGTCACCAAAATGTAGGTTCTTCTCTTGCACATTTTTTTCCTACTCGTTTTTATCCTCTGCACACTCTTACATTCTAAATATTATAAAATGTTATTATTATAAGATCTAAGCAACGAAACCCTACCGAATAAGTTTTTCAAGATTTCCCGCCAAACAATAAAAATAAAGATAAACAACAAAATGGTGCACGTGTTTTTTATTTCAATTATATCGACTTATTTTAAACTATTGCACAACTGCATCGTTTGCGCAGCTGCACTAATTTCTCCTCTTCTTGCGTATTTTTTTTTAAATCAAAGTAATGCATTATTTGCAGAAAATACAATATTCTCTTGTTATCTCAATTGTATCCAACATGTAAGTGTTACTAACTCTCGGTATATTTGTATCCAAAGTCCCTGCATTTTTTCCGAGACAACCTCATCTACACCTAATTTGTGCCATTTTATCCTTACTTGTCCTGGTCCGATTGAGTATGTAAATAATTCAAGAATAAAAAAAAGAATTCTTAAAAAATACATGAAAGACGGCTCTTTCAAATACTCGGGCTATTTCGAATACTCTACTCGTACGTGTAGACTTAGTTACCGCAATCCAAATACCAGAATGATTACACATAATTACAAAAGATAAAAATCTTCATTCTTTATTAATTCAAAAAGTTTTTTGTTAACAACAAACGAAAGTCTCCATGTTTTCTTTCTTAGATTTCTTATAAAGGCTTTATTTAACTCTTTTGATGACCATGAAACCGTGGCACTTTTTCATCTCACAGGTTGATAATTTCTGAATATTTTACAGTTCAAATTGGCAGGACCAGATGGCATCCCGTTATGTATTCACAAATAATGTGCTGATAGGCCTTGTAGTGTTATCTCAAATATTTTTGATCTCTTTCTCTCTCTCTCTCTCTGTCTATCGAAATTGTCGTTTTCGAACCTTTAAATTTCTATAGCGAATTGGGATTAACAACCACAGTCCGTCAATCGTTGATTCAAACTTATATCACATATTCAGAAGGTGAGAAAAAAATTTACTGTTTTGACAATGAAAATAGAAAATAGAGCGTTCGAATATTGTTCACTTTCAGTCACAGAAGCTTAAGGCCCCTCTTTCTTTCGTATTAACTAAAGCGTAATCATACCTCAAGCTCAACAAGTTTCTTGAAACTATTTTAGCTTTTGACACTAACTTAGCTTCAAAAGGAAAACCTAATGGGACTTTTGAGAAATCTCTCTAAAATGGTGTTTATGGCACTTACTTGATACTTAGTTGTTTATAAATCTAGATGCCTTGTAGTAAGATAATTAGTGGCGTCTTAACGTAATGGGATTTGAATAATTTTATGCGCATTTCAATTAAGATCATATGCGAAACACTTCAAAAGGCATATTATGCTTCTGTCACGATTTATTAGTGTTTGGGGGAAAAAAAAAAAATTCCAAAAATTTATTGTAATTTTCAAATATGGACAAACATAGCAGCACCTGTTAATTAACATTTTTTCATAGAATTAATTTCACCACAATGATTTTTTTTTTCCTTAAACAAAAGTCACACAAATCATTTGTTGTTTATCTTTCTATATATGAGATATGAAAAAAATCTAACTTTAAATTGTAAGTCAAGTGTAATACTTTTTTTTTTTATTTATTTATTTATTTATTTGTTAATCTTTTTTTTTTATTTTTTTTTTTTGTATTTACTTATAATCGATAGACAATAACCACAAGTTTACACAAAATACGGTCAATTCAATGCCTAAATGGCGCTGATATCATCACTAAACATAATCATATGAATTAAACTAAAAGGGGCCTCCAAAACGAAACACGTAACCTTAACGAAAATAAAAGTCTCCAATGCGCATGTGCATACGGAATACATTTTCATTTGAATGGTTATAGAAGATTCTATCCTAACATTATTTTTACTATATTCGCGTGCCGTGCCTTTCATTTCCCATTAACTTTATGCAAATCATGACTGAAGCAAGAAAAAACTAAAGATTAAATATTAACGTTTTTTTCTTTCTTTTCTTTTTTTTTTTTTTTTTTTTTTTTTTTTTTTTTTTTTTTTTTGATATTTTCTAATAAATTCAAAAACAGGTATATTTTTACGTTTGAATGATTATCACAACATTTGTATACACATATACATATATAAATCTATACATTAAAATTAGAAAAAAAAAAAAAACGAAAAGCCATTTTATATTAAAGACTTCTTAAAGACACCTATGATTGAAGGTCAACGAGGATTATGGCTAATTAAAGTTTCTTTGTCAACCGACTGCATATAGATATTTTGAACAAATATTTTGTAGATTTTCTATAAGAAAACCAAACCCCAAATAACAATTGCAAATCCATTCGTATACCCTTATGATGACATCAATAAAATCTATTCATTTTATGAGCACAATGTAATGCATAGCTTGCGTCGTCTTCCTTAAACGCCCACCAATTCAACAGAATTGTGTAGTGATGCAGTCAAAAAAAAAAAAATGCTGTACAATGTATAAACGCTTTAGCAAATACCACAAGTAAACTATTCAAATGGTCAAAGTTAAGCAATCTTTGTAAGCTAACTATTTATATGTGTTTGAATTGAGAAACAAACAAAGCTGCCATTTCGTTAGAAAACACTAACTAACGATATGAAATAAAAAGTTTAACCCAAGAGTGTCAAGAGTTTCATTTGTCCCTCATATTGCTTTGGAGAATGGATAGATTTCTGGCACTGCAAAGAAGTAATTTAACGATAAATAAGCGATAAAAATATGTGTTTCCATGGAGGCGAACATCTCAATTTGTTTGCCAATTGCTTCACTAGCAAAATTTATCTAATGGAAATGCTTAAAGGATCTCGTCACTTCAGTAGACTCATTACTTAACTTTCATATACTTAGGTCCTATAGTGAATACTAAAATTTTCTTCGGCATCAAGTTGGAAAACTTGTCTAACATATGCAGTTCAGTGATGCAAAGAAATATACCTTCTTAAAGTAGAAGGCATATGAAAAGAGCTTTCGTAACGATGGTGTTGAAATCCAGTTGAAACATCGGCAACGTGGCAATGAAATCTCTGTTGAAGTTTTCACAATATATATACTATGGTCTCACTTAACTCTTCTAATCTCTATTAGCGAAGAGAAATAACAAAGAATAAGGCGTGGATCCTTAAGTAAGTAAGTTTTTCTGAGGAACAGACTTCTTCCTTCTCTGTTAAAATCTCATAATTCTAAAGCGGATAATTAACAGCTCGATTAGCGGAATTTTTTGTACGCCGTGGCTTCGAACTTGACCGTTTCATTTTCCTCGATAAACCAACTAATTTCATTGATTATAATTTTAAAAAAATTTTCTTTGGTGCCTTAAAATTTTTTGGTCTATTCAGTACATTAAGTATTCAAACTGACAGAGTTGCTCGTTACTTTATTCCAAGGGATGCCATTAGAGTTTGAAAGTATTACGGAAAAAATCTCAAAGAATTAGTTGACTACTAAGGATTCACTTTCGAAATTTTTATTCGTTTATCAAACGATTGCAAAATCGAAACACATTCAGGGATCTAAGGATAGAAACTATTTTTATGGATTAACTTGGCGTTAACAACAAAAATGAAATCAATTTTGATAACGACTAAAATATTGATGATGATAACTAACTAAGCCGACCTTTTAATATTATTATTGAGTAACGTCTATTGAACGTCATTGAAAAAAATAACTAAAAGTGCACCATCATCATTCTCATCAAATTCGATAGTTAACAAGAATTCAATAGCAACGCAAAACATCAATACTAATAAGAAGAGCAATAGAATCAAGAGTGAGGGTTAAAAAGCGAAACATTCCTTAACTAAAAGGTAAAGCTGAACCACAGAACACATATCTTGAGCATTCATTTTACAACAATTTAGTCAAGTTACAGGAAAAAATAACCGAACTGAGAGTATAATTCTGTATAATGTGGACACACCGCTCCCTTATTGTTGTTAGTGTAATGAACTTTCCTTGTTATTGTTTCCTATAGATGCTGGTGCATTCATTACGTCAACAATTGTTACTTGTTACCATACCACTGTTGTGTGTTCAACTGTTGCACTATAGAACGCTTACTGTTGTGTGTTGTTGTTGTTGTTGTTGTGGGCTGTGTTCCATTGGGATTTCTAACTGATGCCAACTAACTAAAATGTTGTGATTTCTAACAAATTTACGAAAAAGAAAACAAAACAAAAAAACAACTCAAGTGCTTTTCTTTAACTGTTGCCCAGTTGTTGTTGTTGTTGTTGTTGTTGTTGCTTGTAAGGCATACCAAAATCATGTAAAATCAGTGTGTGGTAGTTAATGGATACTTCTCAAGTTACGTTTGGTGGAAACAAAAAAAAAAAAAAAAAAAAAAAAAAAAAGAGAAAACTTAAGGTACCTTCTTCTTCTTCTTCTTCTTTTTCTTCTTCCGTACATATTTGGTAAGCTTTGCAAAGCGTATAAGCATTCGTCGTGTAAGCGGCGAAGCGCGTTCAACGTACTCGGCATTCATACATAAATACATCTTGGCAAGTACAATAATTTGCAAGAAAGCATCACACGACAACAACAACAACAACAGCAACAATAACAGCAAGAGCAGCAGCAACAGTCAACAACAAGGTAGTGAAATGTTCTATGTTTTTTTCTCTGTTTATTTGCAAAATGAAATCAAATGGTAATAACAGTGATTTTATATTGCCGTCTAACTAGATTACGACGCGGTGCACATTTAAGGTTGGCATTATTATTATTATTACAAACACATACAAAACTCAAATCAAAAACACAAAGATGTGTGCTCTCGATTTCCATAGATAGCTGGCTTGTCGCTCGCTCATTCTTAGTCGGTGCTTGCTTCGTTGCTGTTGTTGTTCTTGTTGTTGTTGTTTAGTTTATATGTGCCTGCCTGGAATGCTGAATATAATGAATCTTTGTCAAAAGATTTATTGAATTCACCATTTCGAGTTGTTAAAAACAACAAACGCGTACCATTTTACAAATGCATGTATGTACACCACATACCTTGTACATGAGACTGAGACTACACACACACATACCTGCATACAAACACACGATGATATGTAAGAAAATACTTACATACATACTTTGGTATCTTTATGATTGTTAGAAGGTTGGCCAGTTGCCATTAGTTAAAAAACTTGTAAAACGGAGGAAAAAAAACCCCTGTATCATGTGGTGATGATGTGTGTGTAAATGGAGATAAAAACACTTGTTTAAGTTTTTTATATGTGTGTGGGAGTAACTTGGCTAGTTAATCTGACTTTTCATTCATTTATCATTCCCCTATAAAGAGCAGTTAATAGACTATACACCTAGAGCAGTGAACTTATCATAAAAAAACAAAAAAAAAAAAAATTCTCAACCTTAGCGTACACATGTTTTCATCCAAAAGAATGTGTGCATATGTATGTAAAAGGGTAAAAGAAAAGGAAAAGAGAGAGAGAGAGAGAGAGACAGACAGACAGACTAATAGCATCTCGCATAACTAAGATACTTCGGTTTTAGCCTATAAACCTATTCAGAATTCAGAATATTCTAGAAAATGTATAAAATTTAGAAAAACCCTTCACTTCATTAAGTGAACATTTGTTCTTAATTTGTTGTTTTTGTTGTTGTCGCCTTGAATTTCCACGCTTTCCACGAACGATGATGGAAAAATTAGAGTCCATCAGTATCGTTATTCCCTTTACAGTTCCATTACAAATACGCACGTTTGAAAGACTCTTTTAACTTATAGTCGTAACAAGTATTTTAGGAAAAAAGACTAAAACTTATGACAAAGAAACTTTAATTATTTTCAACGATGGAACTTGAAAACAAACTAATTATGCCTTCAGAACCGTGTCGAGCGTTGTTATCGGCAGCTTCAGCATTTCTTCCGAATTTATTTCGCGTTGGATCAAATTGGCTAGGTTTTAATCTCTTTCTTTATCCTTAATGGTTTTCCTGAGCCTGCAAAGCCTTTTTTTTTTTTGCACTTTCGTACTCTATCCCCCGTCATGATTTAACAACACTTTTCCCAAAATTTAATAGAAAAAGTATCATCTCCCGTGTACGATAATAAATGGGAACAGGATAAGGAACGGTTCGGATACTTGATATGCATCCGAGAATCCTTTTTATTCATATGTTTCTTTTTTTCTTTTGTATTCTTTCTAATTAATCTTATTCGTGCTGTCGGCTAAGCTATGCGGGGGACAAAAATTAGTAACGTTACTGTGAGTTTCACGCATTCTAAAAGTGGCGATGTTTTCCGCAACTACTCGATCGTAGATGCTTTAGGGCAAGACCAATGCAACCATATTCCAGGTGAAAGTGTTTCGACAAGCGAAGTTGGAAATATTTTTCCAATTACGAAGCTGACTTGCAAAAGTGAACTCACGAACGGTTATCGCCATGACGGCTTGTCAGTCGTAAAAATTATACAAGACCTCTTAAGTTCAAACCAGACCGCTATTAATAAGGTAAGGGATACTATTACCAATTATGGAGACAAATTTAAAATTTTTTTGGCTTTTGAATCGCATTGAAAATAATCGAGCAGATCTAGCAGCCAAACCTGCTGCATCAACATCATTAATAATAAATGGCACAATTGAAAAGATTGTCTTTCAAAAACATATTCGAAAAAAATGTTTATCTCGTTGCGCCACTATATCCAAATAATGTCCAAACAAATCAAGATGAAAACATTTGCAAGAATTTCATTATTTGTTATTATGAACGAAATCTTACATTTAAATATATATACTAATTGAAAATGCGTAAACCTTTCCGCAGCTTCGAAACTCATATTTGAACCATCTAATCCTGTGAACATCTTGAATGTACGTGGCTGTTATATAATAAACAACAAACTATTAAGTGCTTGCAAAACTTTTTATCAGTAACTTCTTACAGGTAAAAGTATTAAAATAATGGGAAATACCAGTGCAAATAAAGGTTGAATTCGATCATTTTGATCTTCCTCTATCTAAAACAAACAATTTTCCTTTCAATTTTATTTATTCATTCAGTACATACAGCTGCTAATCAGGAAAAGCTCAAAATTGCATTTTCTACATGCATTGTCGACATTCACTTTCAACATTCATTATTTGAAGAAATCTACTATCGAAGCCCATAAAAAACGTGTAGAATCTTATGGTGAGGCTGCTCTATCATATCCCAATTGTCGCTTTGGGTTTCGACAGTTTAAAAGTGGTAACTTCGGCATCAAGGACAAAGAACTGCCTGAAGGGTCAAAAAATTTCGAAAACGACGAAAACTCATCACAAACTCTCAGAGAGCATCCAAACAGCTTAGAAATTAATGAATTACCAGTTTTTAGACATTTATATGACATTAAAAAGACCCGAAAATGTGGAAAACGGCTACCACACGAATTAACTGAAAATGTCGCTGCGCATAATTTAAAAAAGTGTTAAGGATACATGGTTGCAGGTCGAATGGAGGTGTTCTGCCCTACCCAGCGTACTCAACAGACATACCATCTTCTGGTTACCACTTGCTTAGATCGATGCAGCATGGCTTGGCTGGCACGCGGTTTCACAAAGTTGAAGAACTGCAAAAAAAGTTCGATTCATGGATAGGCTTAAAACATCATGAGTTCTTCAGTAAAAAGATGTAGAAAATGATAGAAATTTAATTAATATTATTATATATTTTTATAAATGACTTTTTAAATAGAAAAAATTATTAAAACTTTCACAAGCACCTATTACTATACAACAAACTAATGCTAGCATTGAATTAGAACGATTTCAAAGACACGTGTAAAAAATTCCAATCGGGCACAATCAATTGAAAACGAACATTTTTGAATAGTTTGTGATACTAGCATTTTAACATTCTTTTTTTAAAGGTATAAAATGTGTGTGTGTGTGTGTGTGTGTGTGCGTTTGTGAAAGGCATCAAAAATTCAATTCAAAAGGCGTACGAAACTTTTTTACATTTTAACTTCTCTACTATATTTCATCAACCACATCCTTAAACTTTAATGATTGACAGCAACGTAAACGTCAATAAAAACAAAAATTATTTTTTTCAATTTCTGTTAAACGACTTTTAAAAGAAGCACACAACAAACACAAAATGTAATTTAATCTTTTATTATACAAAGATAAAAAACGTAAAACATGAATGTAATGTAGCGTAAACCTAACGATGCTTTTTGTTTGTACGTGGCTATGTATATGTGTATGTATATACGAAATTATGAATAAATGAAAAACGTTGGTTTGACATGTTTAGTTGATAAATTTACAAAAAAAATAGTAATAATTATACACACACACATAAATTTAAAAATTAGGCGCAGCGAAGCATGTACATGAAAATATCGTCAGAGACTAAAATAGTTCCAAAGTACTTCAGTGTCCGCTTGATGTTTGATGCTTGATGCTTGGCAAAAGCACCGGCCCAACTTACTTACGTACTTACATACATCATATAACATGTATTGTGTACTCGTATATAACATCACCATTAACTTTTATGAATTAATTGTTTCTATTGTAAGCATTCGATTTATGATGTGTTCGCTTTTGTCTCTATCCAATGTAAAGGTATCCTAACCTTATCATTTCCTTTGTCAACTCACTTAGACTATACGTTATATGTGTAAAATGTTAAGGTTCTTTAACAGTTTAAAACTCAAGGTTTACTAAACGTTTAATCGAAAATTCTTATGTACTATCCGAGTGCTTGGTATTTATCGAACTCTCGCATGTTTTTTTTTTCTAACTGTAAGTAGAGCAAGGGCCTCTTGAAATCCTTTTTTGCGCGAATTTCTAATTAATTTTTTTGTTTCAACAGTGTATTGAATAAGGGATTGAACGCGTGTGCAGCTTCCTTTGGGTAAAGGTTTGAATTAAATAACGATTTTCCCGAATTTTCATTTCATTTGTGCACTGGTCGCCTCTATTAAACCGTAAAACAAGGGAAATTCGTGCTTAATTTGTTACCGAATGAGCAAAAAATGCTCAAAGGTGTTTAAGCCAGTACGGGACGATTTATTGGATAACCTTTACTAACCATCAATGAGACTTTTATTTACTACGCATCACTACAGATCCGAAATTCGGCTTAACAATGATAAGTCGCCAGAAGTCGAGCGTACTGAAATCGTATTTAGAAAGCTTGTGGTGGTTGCTGTACTCTGCTTTAAAGATAATAGGATCACCGAATATTGATTTGTCGAAGTTACATAACTCGTTTACGTACTCTTTAAGCAAGAGAAAGTATTATTAATTGTAGTAACAATTTCTTAACAATTGCAAAAATTTGAAAAGTTACAAAAAAAAATGTCCAATAGCCACTGGATGCTAATTTCATATAAAATTTTCAAATGGTTCAGATTTATTTTTTTTGGAAAAATTTTAATCTGAAAATTATCAACAAACGAAGTTTTTGGAATTTTTTAAAAAGTTTTCCTTATCCAGAGTCATTTTACACACACAGATCAAGAATTAAAAGTTGATTAGAAAGTTGTTTACATCTTAAGGCAGGTTAGTAGTGATATGGCTTCTACGACGAGTCTTTACACTTTACACTCAGTACTCAGACTCAAGTAACTATCTATACCACCATACATCATTCTCAATAAGGGTATATTAAATTGATGATATATATGTATATGTATGCAAAACCCAGGAGGATTTGAGATAGACTGATTCGTACTTCTCGATGCCTTTTAACTAAATTTAGTGCACTGATATGTTTTCACTTAACGGCAAGCGCTATTAATGTACGTCTTATCTTGAAAAATTTGTTATATGAGAAAAAATATTTATCTAAAAAAACTGTTAAAAATATAATATTTTGAATTATCAATACAGAATATAGAAAATTTGAATGAGATGGGATCGTTTTCTAAAGACTCTTCTCACATAAATCTTCTTACCAAAAATAAGGATTTTTATGGCAACAATTTGCGTAATTTGTCGTACTTAACGATGAAATCTGATTCAAAATGGTAATGGTGGATGACAAATAAATATTAGTTTGGGGAAAAGGTAATCCATCCAATCTTATATGAACTTCAGGACTTTATTTAACATTTCGAATTGGAAAATAATGGATTACCTTTTCCCCAAACTAATAGATCATGCTAAGTTTGGATCGCAGTGGTTCATGTCTGGGGTAACCATAAAGTTTCTTATGAATAGAGAGTCTTTCTATATAAAATCTTTAATATATCATTTTTAGACCGCATCTGTTCACATTTTGGATGACATTTCATATGAAGATCAAAAATGGCAAAGTCTTTATCTGAAAACAAAAGAAAGTTTTTAATATTTTTTTCTACAAAGATTAGCGAAAAACTCGCTACAGATAATACTGGTATAAAACACTTAATGATTGGTCTTAGCTAAATTGATTGTTACCGTTTGTAAATTATTATTAATAACATTTTTGAACGCCATACAATTCGATGATATTTTTGAATCGATCTTGAAGGCGAAAATTCTAACAACTTGCGAAGGACGGACTCATAGACATTCTAAAGTCAGTTTGCTGTTCTATGTGTTTGAGCGCATGTTCATTTGTGGAATCCTCTCAATTGTAGACGTCCACAAGTTAGAGGGAAAAAAACGACAACGAATTTGAAATCAATGAATTCGTCTCACCATCACCACTAAGCACCCATCCTCATTAACAAGAAAATAAGCGATTTTTACTTTAGTTGATATGTATCGGGTATGCAAGATTCGGCATCAATGTGCTTACAGTTTTCAGTCTCAATGCTAATAATCAATATGCTTGTAGGCAATAACGTTAAGAAGAACGTTTCACATATATATTCGCTCTTACGGTTAAACTTACACCCACAGACAGGCGCACGTAAAGCGATGACATCATCATTGCTGTCGTTAAATATCATTGTGGGGTTTCGTAAAACGACCTTGCGCTCGGTGTAAAAGGGATGATAGAATGCATTTAATATTTTTATTATGCAAACAAGTGTTTGATGTCATGCTATCATGATATCTTTACTCATTTCATCAGTACGTATAGCTGTTGTTGTTGTTGTTGTTGTTGGTTGGTTTAATAAAAATTTATTTCATTAAATTGTTTATGAATCGCAATATACTACCGCTTTAATGCAGATAATAAATAGAAGCAAGAAAAAAAAATAAAAAAAAATAAAATAATTTATCATCCTACCGTTTATGTCTGATGATTGCATGAGGGCTCCAAGCATGATTTACTTGGTACATCTACCTGTATACATAGAGTCTCTTAGCTTAGTCTACGTTACTTTGTTATCGCTAATTAATGTTTATAAAAGTTTAACAAACAATTAATAAATTTAATTGCGAAAAATTTAAATATAAATAAATAAATTAAAATATGTTATATTGTTGCATAATTATATGTATTTTTCTATAATTACAAAAAAAAAAAAAAAAAATCAATCTTTTAAATGAAAAATTGACAAAGTCCTGCTACTCGCAAGTTTTACCTTATTAGAGTTAATTTATACATGCATTCTATATATTATTAATTTATTTATTTATATGTACGTACGTACGTACGTACGTATATTTGAGTAGAATGTTTTGTCTAAAAGGTAATCAATTAAATATAAATTGAATTTAAATATGCGATAATGTTTAAATGTTAGCTTCGTTAGAAGATTATTTGGAAAATATTTTATAAGTCATACGCGCTACGTCTCACGGCATTATTTGTCGCTTTAATAAGAAATATATTTCATATTTCCTCAAGCACAATTTAATGAATTGCGAAAAATTTTAGACTATCGTTCATGGAAAATTCTGTGTTCTGTGCTTAGTTGCACCGTGGGGTTGAGCTTACAATGCAGGTGATCACGTTATTAAACCCATGATGGCAATTGTCCCTCCCTAAGTTCTTAAATCCATACCATTGATATAAAATATTGTTATGTGTTACTGCTGCCATAAGCAGTAAATTATAGCGTAAGTTGTGAATATTGCTAAGAGGGTAACTCTAACGAAGAGTGAAAGCAATTGGCAACGCCAACCAATGAGAAAATCGAAATGGGGGTTAAGGAGAAGTAACTCTTCCCTCTTGGTTTCTGACTAGCGACAAGATTAGTCGGGCTTAGAAAATTTGTCTGTAAGCATCCGATTGGCTGAGGATCATAAGGGTCTGACTATTCTTTTACTTTGTTTAGGTTATATGATACTAACGGAAGGACATATGATATTGGAAACTTGAATTGTATTTTAGTTTAAAAATGTCCAAATAAATTACATTTGAACAATTGACTAAAACCCGAGTTTCACTTCAGATGGAATTAGATGAAAAGATATACAGAACTCTTGGACCCGACGAGCCGATCCGCGAGTCAGAATTAAAAGAAACATTAATATTTTCCGAATAGGAAAATTAATGATCATTACAATCTTGGCTTGTGATTTCAAATGAAACGATTCTTATTCTCCTATGTCGAAGGATTGACTGAGTTAAAAGAAGCTTTCTTGGGAGCGGTTCGATTCCAAACTCAAGTTTTACATTTTTCAAAAGTATGCAAATATAGAGCAAAATTCCTTTCTTCTTCTCTTATTCCATTCGTTCTATTGTCTGTCTAAATTAATTGATATGATTGATGATGTGATGGTGTATGTTATGATAAAACTCCGTTTAGTGCGTTTAATATGATCGGTGTGATTGATTGTTATTCTTTTAAACGGATTGATATACGCTTGGAATTGATATGATGATGATTTTTCAATTATGAGAATTAGTTTTATCGGTCTGTGTGTGTGCGTGTGTGTGTGTGTTTGCTTTTTAATCTCTTCCATTGAAATTGGTTTTTCAACTAAGGAATTTGATTTCGAATCTGAATTCGTATGTTTTTTTTCTCCATTAATGTCTTGCTAATTCGAATTCATTTACAGCGTATATAAAATTCGCTACTATTGATATTCGTGCGGTGTGTAGTGTAGAAAAAAGGAATAAACAAACAAAACAAAAAAATCCAGTTCTCGTAATATTTTAATAATCCGCTGTCAAACTGGAAGAATGGTTAAGAATCTTCTCTTCAGATGATTGCGTGTCAAAGTAACATTTTCTCTTCTTCTTCTTCTTTGAATTTGCATGATAGAGCTGTTCAGACAAAACAAAAAAAAACACAAAAAAAGAAAGCAAATAAATGAACATTAACAAGAAAAAAAAAACAACAACAACGTTAGATATACTAAGAGAAGAATACGAAGAAAATGAAAAAGTAGAAGAACTTCCTTCTATTGATTTGATTTCCTTTACTAAAGGCCAAGAGTCTACCACCATCAGAAGTAAAAAAATTGTCCAATTGTCGGGCAATAGAAGAAGA
>KK351013.1:3733258-3751893 GCA_000671755.1 Glossina brevipalpis
GTGCATATTTGACCCAAATCGGACAATCCGAAGCATGTTAAATAAAGTCCTGAAGTTCATATAAAAATAATGGATTTCTTTTTCACTTATGTGCGCTTTAAAAATCGTGAAAAAAGTAAATTAACAAAACAAAATGTAACGTTAAGTGTAGAGTTTGGCTATCGCCAAAGTAATGTTAATGATTTTTAGGTTTCTAAGAAATTTTTCAAAAATATTTTCACTTCTATATTAAATTCTTTTTAGGTTTCGTTTCTCTAGAAATATTCTCTAGAAATATTATAAAATGTTTGGACCATATATTATAGAATCAGAGAAGTGTAAAAAACTAGCGGAAGTAAAATGCAACGATGCTTTTTGACATTTACCGTAAACGTGTTGGAATTACGTTCGGTAGTTTGTAGAAGTAAATATTTCTTCCTAATCGGAGAATTTCCAAAACTTATTTTTATTTATTTGCTTTCTTTTTTTTCTATTCATTTGTGTTAAAAGTATGGCATAAATACAAGAGCAGCTACAGCAGACTGATGTAGCAATAAAGATAAAAAAAGTATATAAGAAAGACAACTATATTTTGTTTATTAATTAGTTTATTACTATACGTTTTGAACTGCGGCTATATAGGCTAAGATGCTGAAAAAAATCTTTACAAGGTATGTGAAGGCATGCGAAAATCTCTTATGGTCGTATAGCGAAGATACTTTAGTGAAACTCGTAGCTGCAAACGGCTCATCCCTTTTCACTCTACAAGAAAATAAGAACAATTTTGAAACTTATTTTTGAACATTTTCAAAAGACCCGAAGGTATGTTAATTTAATTTTTACAAAAATAAATTTTATAAAACTGAAAAAAAAAATTAAAACTAATAAAAATAATAGTAATAATAATGACAATATTATTATATAATAAAAATATAAATAAAATTTAATAAAATTATATTTTAATTTTAATTTAATAGATTTATAAAGTATAATAATTGTAATTATATTAAATTAATATTTAATATTAAAATTTAAATAAAATTAAATTGCACTCTTATTATTATTATTATCATTATGATTTGCTTTAATTTGATATAAGAAATATAAACTAATAATGATATGTTTCGCTTAAGTGGCTCTGCGCCATAGGGAAAAACTGACCCAAATATGAATCTAAGAAAAAGGAAAAATACTTTTAATCTACTTATATAGCTAGGGACCGCAACGGTGACTGAATTGTTAAGAAGCGTTTTTAGCAAGTCAGTACATGTGAATTCAAATCTCATTACGGTAGAGTTTTTCCGTAGCCAATGAATGAAAAACCACCAAAGACGTGATAGCCTATTCTGCTAGTGCTCTTATCTCTCTAGTCTAAGAATTAATTTTAATAGTTTAGAGTATAATAATAATAATAATAATAATAATTATAATACTTATACACACACACGTAAGAATCTTTTATTATATTGACTTTTATGTGATCCCGCGTGTATTTAAATGAAAAATTTAAATTCTTGACAAAACTATATATATGTGTTGATAACTAATGTTCAAATTAGTTTGTCGAGAAAATTTAAAATTTTTCTTCAGTTATTTACTTATTTTAAAGATAGTGTAAAAATTTCGAATGAAAATTTGCAGCAATTATTTCGAGAGAAGCGCAGTTGTTTTTTTAATAATAATATTTTTTTTATTTTCTCCAATAGTCAGCCATTTCATTACCATTGAAAAGACTTTCTATGTTCAAATATTCCTCCTCATTCCTCCTCCTCTATGTTCAAATATTCTTCTTCATTCTTTCCATGTTCAAATATTCCTGCTTCTTCATTTTCCCCGAAAATGTATGCTCGAAAGTACTGTGTATATCAAAGACAGAATCGCACGTTTGACAATTCACGTGAACCATTTACGTGTTAAAAAAAAGGCAAGAAAAAGTAAAATTTTGTGGTCGGCTACTCTCCATCCTAAGCTTTTAACTTCTGGGTAGAAGGACTCGCTTTCGCTACAGTAAACAGCAGCTTCATCTCCACTTCACAGTCGTGTCGACGAAGCTTTTTGAAACTATCTTTCTTTGGAAGAACATTCTTTAAAGACACTTGCTAGTGCATTAGACAAGTTACATATCAATAACCGAGAAATTTCGCTTTAACTTCTTAACACGTGGTTCAGTTCACATAGGGCTTACGGAAAAGCTCGAAATTGCATGGAAAATTTTTTTTTTATTTAATCGAATATTCTAAAAAATTCAAAGCATAAATACATAAATAAAAAAAAATGTTTTTAGCAAAAACTTACAAAAACTTACCGTGGCTTTCGTTACCTGTACAAAATTGCTATCGTATTGTAACACTAGAGAAAGAGAGAGAGAGAGAGAGAGAGAGAGAGAGACAGAAACATTGAAGATAAATTAGAAAAGCAACACCATATGGGCAACATAAGTGTTTTTTGTTTTCTTCTTTTTCTTTTTTCACCGACCAGTTCAGAAATGAACTTTCCTTCGTAAGCGGCCTTGACGTCTGTTTTGTTTGTAAGAAGGCACACTGGCCTTTTGATGCATATCAGTCAATTTTTCCTGTATGTTGTTATTCAGACGAAACATTTCCGAAAAGACTTCTATTGAAATAAATTTATGTTATTCTGTTGATAAATAACTTGATCGTAAAGAAGCAGTTTTTCTTACCTGACTGGCAGAATATCTGACCTTTAGTTATAAGTACAAACTATAGGACAAGTACTTATGTGAATCTTTTATTGTCTACAATTTTTTTTTTTTGATACAAAATTAATAATAGTTTTTTTCGTTCAAGGTGAAGTGGGCCAGTTCTGTTCTCAACACATCAGTACAAATCCATCTTGACACTAGAACGTAACATAACCATAACCCTTTTGAATGTCGTTTAGATGCTCTGAACTTGTGACAGGAAGGCGCTCTTCGGAAACTGTAGTAGACTCAAGTTTCATTTACAAGTTATAAACTTCTCCAATAAATTGGATCTATAAGCGCCATACTCAGCCAAAATTAAGTGATCCTTTCGTCTACTCATCAGGCAACACCTTAGCACACAGTTTGTCACTTTGTGATTTAATATACGCGTCTACTTGCAAGCTGCTGCGCAAAAGCTTAAATGAAGTAAACAACCGTTTGGTTAAAGCCCTGTCTAGCTGGAGCCGCTTCACACTCTTTTTTTTTTTTCAACTTATACGTTGATCGGCTTCAGCTGACAGTATAAACAAAGTATGACATTTATAGAACATCTCCCAATAACGAAGGCAAGATGACACACGTACATATAAATCGTAGAATATGTAGCTTAAGTTAAATTTATTAAAATCCTTCATATTAGTCTTTATAAAATGAAGAAATACTCATCAAATCCTCTACAAAATTTATACTAATTAATGAAACTAGTGTGCTTCTCATCCATTTTGATGTTGAGCATAAAAATTTAATGTGTTTCCGTAATCATTAAATAAGAAGAAAGAAAATATATATTCGGTTGTGCCGAATCTTTTATGCCCACCACCTTTATCTTAAAAAAAGGGGGGGAAACTAAATTTTAATAAGTGGGTGTGGCAGATTTTTTTCTATTTTTATGGAACATCGTGCAACACAGCCAGCCATGGAATAACATGGAAAACAGACGTGCCTTCAGCTTACATTGTAGGCGTGTCCTTTGACCGATTTGACCCATTTCCAACACCAGCCTCTGTGTAAGAACTTCCAATGTTTCTGCCAAATTTTATGGCGATATCTTCATTTTTGCGGTTTACTACAAACATTACGCAGACGGACAGACGGACATCCTTAAATCGATTCTAAATTTGATGCTGTTCAACAATATATATATACTTTGCGGGGGTCTCCGAAGTTTCCGTTTGATAGTTACAAACCAAATGGCAAAATGAAGTATAACCTTCACCTTCGTTGCTGGGTATAAAAAGCAAAAAAAAAATATAAATTAAAAGATACTTTAGAAGAACAATTTTTATTTCCTTCAATTAGTGAAAATCGTATACATTACAGTTGGAAGAAAAAGAAAAGAGAGTATTACTACGTAATGAAATACATATATACATGTATGTATATGTATATATACATAGTCAAAAAAATTGATATATAAACAAATGGTCTTAATTTCACTTAAAGCAAACTATGTTATGCTTTAACACAAAAAAATAAGAAAAACGGAGAAAAAATTTAAAATACTTTTAATCACTTTGTCCAGATAATCGCTGAGAGCTTTATTGTCGCACCTCATACTTAGCCAAATGAAATTCTTTTTGTAAATATTATAACATTTAATGACACCACTAACCATTAATTTTAACTTGAATTCAAAACACATCCCAGCATTTATTCAGATATTTATTTAAGCACCTAATTATACAGAACAGCAAAGAATTGATAACGTGCGCGTAAATATTTATGCAGAATTCGGTTTACTATCTGGCTATCAACTTGAATTAGAGATAAACGGAAAAAATATTTTATTTATTTTAATTTTTTTTCGTTTCTGTAGCAAATGGTTTGTAACACTATAATGATGAGAATAGTTTATCTCGGTATTAAAGAATTCATTTTGTTTATCTATAATAGGGGATGTGACACTTACTTAGATAAATAAATGACATAAACAAATTATAAACATTAAACGAGACTAAGCTCAAAAGAAAGAGAAAAAGGATGAAGTTTTATTCGAATTTGAAAGAATCTGTTAATATTCGTCACTTAGTGGTTGGTCGGGCTTTTTCTTTTTCTTTTTTTTTTTTTCTTTGAATAAAAACATTAAGAGACTTTCCGCGGGTTCTCAGTTTCTTGTTGTTATGCATACGATGTTACAAACGACTTTTTGGTAGCACTTACGGTTAACATTAAATCAATTTAAAACCAGATTTTCTTATAAAAATTCTCCGAAGAATTGTTAGGTAGATGGGGACTTAAACTAAAGCTCGCATTAAACATATATCACAACTATCAGTCCCAAGCCTGGCAACCGCTAAATCATAGTAGTATATAATCCAAAGATTAATCCTTCCTTGCATACTGTTGCCAATTGTGTACACCAGTCGGCCACGCCCCCCTAATAAAATCTTGTTTTTCTTCTTTTTTTAAGAGGAAGATGGTGGATGTAAAAGTTCCGGCACAGCAGAATCTAATTTTCTTACTTGTTTTAGTAATTTTACTCTAAAACTTGGGTGTGGGCGTGTCCGAGAGGACGTTAATAACCAAGTGCAATAAATCGTCTGTGAAAAAATATACAAACATTACTTTTAACGGGGAAACTATATTATTGTCTTTGGCCATTTGAATGCGGTGACCGATAAAGTTTAGTTTTTTGCTTCGAGATATATTTTCCATTTTGAAGTTTCCTATAAAGCAGTGATCTATCTAATTGGAAAAAATTACTTCTCTTCTATAGAAGAAATTACTTCTCCTATAGAAGACTAAGATACCAGTATTTTGATCTTGCATTTGAAAATTTTATTAGTTGTATACAAGATATTTGGGAAATTCGATATGTTACCAAAAGTCTACATTATGCGTTTGAGACGTAAACAATATTATGAATATCAAATAACGATAAAATAATCTACATGAAAGCTAACAGAATCTATCTAATGGAAAAAAATCCCTCTTTCAAATAAAAATATTAAATAAAAGGTGATTAATCAAAGGATCTACAAAGATAAAAAATGTCAAGAATTTACTCACAGGCGAGTGTGTTAAATGCGTGGTTGCTTTGTGTTACAGCAGAAATCGTGATTGGTTTGCCGCATTTTATTCGTAAATAATGTAAAAATCCATATAATAATAATAAGCAATGTATTATAAATACATGGGGCAATTTGTTTACACTTTAGAAAGAATTATTTTAGGCTTAAACGCATAGTGTTGCCAAAAGTCTACATCAAAATGAATTTTCAATATTATTAAGTACATTTTTTAAATTAATTTTTATGTCATCTATGGCTATTTTTCTATCAAAAAAATTTAAAAAAATATAAAACAAAAAATCATGTATTTAAGGATTAAAACCGTAATTAGTTCCCACTGATACAATACAGAATAAAAAAAAGGTCTCCTTTGAAGAGTTGGCAGATTTATTTTGAATGAGACCCGAAACCGTTTCCAAAAAATTTTAAGAGAAAACAATAAATTCGCAATCATTGTTTCCTATCTTCTGTATTGGTTTTGACGAAGTACAGTACACTCGTAATAACTTAAGTTAAGTTAAGTTAATTGAAGCATATGGACACAAAATCATATAAAGTGAAATGTAAAAACGGGACTATGCCACCAGCAAACGTAAGTTAAGATCAGTCAAGCGATTATTTCATATATCTTATCGGTTCTAAAACTTTAGGTATCTTCATCTGTTGTTTGGTGATGCACAGATATTAGATTTAATGGAAGCTTTTGTCTCAACTGTTATTAGTAAAAATTTGCTCATTTTGGAACCGTAGTAGCGTCCGTAGACCTTACAAGATAACTGTCGAGTTTTCTCAGTTAGGACGCATATAGTCCACGACATGCCTATTCGGACTCCTTTTAAAACTTCTATATATATCGTTTTCGGACGTTTAGTTTCCGTTTTTCATCAATCGGATTTTTTTTATTTTTGGGTGAACTAATAACGCAGTTTCTCTTGTTTCAGACATTAAATAAAGAGATGTATATATATATACGTATATATATATATATGTATTTTTCAATATATTAAACTAACTTAGTGTCACTTAAATGATTGAATACAGAATTTAAATAGAAATCTTTTTATATTTATGTAAAAAAAAAGTATATATATGAGAATATTATATAATTCTGTCTGTCACTGCGCATACTTATTGCTTTCAATTCATCAAGAGGGACTTATATTTTGTTTTGTTTAAATTGCATACCATTGGCATTAAATTTGAAGGGTCTTTTTATTTCAATTATTTTGTAATAATAAACCACAAATGTTGTTGATTTGAGTTAAATGAATAGAAAGCTGACTTGGTACTGCTTACAATAGCTCTTATTGCAGCTATAAATTTTCAAATGAATTTTATGTTTTTTTTTTTATTTTGTTTTTAGTAGTCGGTTCAAGTAGTTCCTTGCAATAGAACTCACAAAAAAAAAAAAAATGTTTAATAGCAAAATCTAAAACAGAATTTATTTTGTTTTGAAAATAATTTAATTCATACTTTATGTTAAAGCATAAAGCTCTGTGATGAAAGCTTATTACATTGTTTATATATTAATCATATAGTAAGCGCTTCTACAATATCATCACCTATGCATTATCATAATTATGATCATCATTATAAGCCTGCATATTATCCAACACAACATACAAACGAATATTTTGTAAATATATTTTGTGAAAACATATTAGAATAGCAAGGATTTTATGCTATCAACTCGAAAAATAATGTCATGACAATGTTTACAGAAATTCTTCTTGACACATATCACGTAAGCTTAAATTTTATCACGCATTTTATGCATGTTTTCTATTCTATAAAAATTTTCTTAAAAAGCAAATCTAACTTAGGTAAAACCTTTAACAACTGTGAATACCCTTCTAAAGGATTTTATTACAAATTTTTATGTATTCATGTTAAGAGATTTATTCAAGTAACTCTTTATGGTTATGTCTTTAACGAAGAATTCTTTTTTAAAGTTTTTTTTTTTTTTCTTATATAAAGATATGGTTACACATTTAAATTACTTTTTTATCAAAATGCTTTTTTGCTTTTGCTTAGTCATTCCTCCATCAATAGAATTTTCAAAGTCTTTAATTGGAACTGCATTCCTTTTGTATATTAACTTACTTTTGCTTTTGTTTGTATACGCGTTTGTATCGCAAAGAAGTAGATACTCCCATTTAATATTTACAAGGCAAAGAGAAAAATAAAAATTATGTTTGATAAAACTTGGCCTAATTCTATTAGCGTGGCATGTATTATAGTTCAATTATAGCTTTCAGTCTCATTGAACATAATATACATAAATTTTATCACGTCCATTATTGCTTTCTCATGTATGAATAGTCATTGGAAATCATGAGGTACAAAAAAATAGAAAATATTCTTAAACTATATAAGAATATTCATGAAAAATTTTATGCATTATTAACTTTCCAATGTCATGAAAAAATTTTCGTTACTCTACTAACAAAAAAAAAAAAAAAAAAAAAAAAACATTACTCGTTAATTATGGTAAATTTTATTATTTCAAGTGGACCAAGAGTAAGTTCAATTCAAATTACCATTAAAAAAAAAAAAAAAAAAAAAAAACAAACATTACTCGCAATGATAATGACCTGCTAACTTAAGCTTAAATAATTCTAATATTGTGTGCAACTTACTGGACTAACATAAAAGTAAAATATTTAAATTGTACTGAAATAAAATAGAATTGAACGGAAGTTGATTTCAAAAAGAAATAAAAATAAATGTAGAAATATAAATAGAATAGGATTTGAATAAATATCGAACAGAAATAGGTGTGTTAATATATTATGATTTGTTCCAACTAAATGAGACAATCATTAGGGAACAACACCAAAAATGACTAATGAATTTGGAACGAAAAACTGACGCAATATGCCAAAAATCATGATATCGTGAGCTTTCCGTACGACGAAGTTCCATACCATACACCAAAACATTAGCAATACTAACCTGGAATATGTTAAACTCCCCGCTGTTATTAGCAGACACTGATTACAAGCGATTACTTCTTCCTTGACCGAGTGTGGCTTTCAGAAAGTACGTCGTTTTTTGCATAGCTCCAAAGTAATCGTATTTTATACAAAATTGGGAGGAACAAATAGCTACCGATGGGCAATAGTTAAATGAATCTATTCATTCATTTTATTCTGAAATAAATGTATTCATGACCACAAAAAAAAAACGGACAGAACTAATTTGTACTCCCAATATAAAAAGAATAAAATTGTTAACCTTTTTGCATTTCATTTCAGTGCCTTGAAAATATTTTTAATTCTTTAACTTTGTACGTAACGGTCGCTGCGTTTTTTTCTTTTTCCATTAACTAGTTTAAAATTTGGCGCACAAAAAAAATCGAAATAATCATATAATGTTTCAGTTTCTTTTTGTCTCTTGTCGTAACTTTCACTATCATTAGCAGCTTATACCTAAAAAAAAATATTTCATGAATGAAAGTCTCCACTTTACTTGATTTGCAGATTTAATTCAAAGAGAAAACTAAATATTACAAATAAGAAAGAAGAGAAAACGCAATTTCTTTTAGTACAAAATAATCTGCATAACTAGTATAAGAGCATAAGAGCGAAGTTCACGTTTTTATTTCTGTTAATTTAAAACACTGTTACTACACTACTACTGTTACTAAATTTAGATAGTAATAAGCGACGAAAGGGAATATCGTGTTTTACATTTAAAAGCAAATGTGATATAACATAAGTTTATATTTCATACGTCCCGGTGTCTGCCGGGTACATTTCAAACCAATGTATGTAAAATAACATCGTTAAATATTTTTCTATTTAAAAGTTAAACGATATGTACCAAACATTTTCATTTGAACGTTAACAGATAACATGAGTATTTTTAACATAAGATTAACATTACCAAATCAATACGTATAAATATAACTTACATTTCAAGATAACAGAAAGAAGTTCCATTAGACGTTCTATTAAGTTTTTCATTTATGTACATATAGCAGAAAATATTAATACTGTATAAAATATTTGGAAATATACATTTTCTAAAGATGTTGTTGACAGTAAAAAATATAAATGTATAACAGAAGGAATATCTGTTAGATTTTGCATTACTTGGTTAGCGTACGTATGAGTTTTTGTCTAGTAATCAGTTCAGTTGCACGTGTGCAAATGTAACGAGTTGAAAAGCGCGTGCAAAGTACAATATTTAGAAAGAAATTTTACAAAGTTTAACTTAAATATAATTAATAACTGAAGAAGTGGCATTTACTAAGTGGTTCCTTTCATATTTTTTTCTTAAGAATTCAAAAGTCTAATTAAATAATTATTAGCGAGAACAATTAAAAGAATTAGACAATAGAAAAAATTATTATAAATAATAACACCTCTTCAACTAGAGGCAATAATAGAAGAAAATAACGATGTCAAGATTTCCGTGCCTTAATGAAATGTGGATAAATACATTCTTTCCCATCGAAGTTAATTGGATTAAATTGCGCTATTGAGTTTGTGTAACGATACATGTGGTTTATGCAGACAAGAGAATTTTATAAATTTTTTTTTTTTTACTTTACATAAATAGCAGATTTAGTTAAAACAACGAGTTTTATTTATAAACAGTCAGCCGAATAAAAAGAAATTAAAATTGCAAAGACCTCAAAAACTTTAGTCCTGTCTTTCACTTTGTACGAAATTATCCTTTTTCTTCAAAATTCTTAGTGGTCTTAAGAAGAATAATATAAAATAATATAAAAGTAATCTATTAACTTGTGGACTTTGTGATTTAAAAATTGCTTTTATATTTTTATATCTGCTATTAGAATAGATGTCCACATTTTAGAACGTGTTCTCGAGCAGCGTATGAGATTCTAAGTCTATTTGATCGTGTCTCAATTTCCGATTGCATGCTCATCTATTTACTGAATCTCATTCTTACGTTGTTTCTTAATATTGTTTATGAAAAAGTGAAATCGCGCACGAGAATCTTGACGAACATTTCGTTTTGTAAAAAAATTAAAATTCAAAATCTAGATTAAACCGAAAACATCAAAAAAAAAAAAAAAGAATAAAAATGTAACGGAAGGTTTAGGGAAAGATGACAATATAGTCCAGATTCAAACTAAAAATTTCAAAATATTTATTGAACTTTATATGATTCCGTCTTATACAATAATCGTGAGACCATTGAGAACGCACCAAGTCTTATATCACCGCTTGTTAAGGCTTTTAGGTCGCATTCTCTTATCTAATTTGAGTGCGGTTGTGGGCAGACTATACACATTTTCGAAGTTATTTAATGGTTAAGGTTTAATCTTTTGCCTCAGATTGAATGGTTGTGAACTTCTCGCACTCAAACTAAAGCTAAAACTTGAAGATAACCAGAATATATATTTATACGTCCCTAACCCGCATTTTTGAGTTCTACAAATGGACCGCTAAATCTAATACAAATCCTCCTTTAATGATAAGTGCAATGAAGTCGTATTCATCGGTCTATGGGCGAAATTTCTCCTTCTCCTTCTCCTTCCTTTTCTGCTGTTTTACGAAAATTATATTTTTCTCTCTCTGAATTTTTTTTTTTAAATTTATATAAAAATTTTATCTTTTCCTAACCAACCTAACTAAGGAGTTTTTGACCACATTTTCGCATCAAACACAAAAACATTTGCGACACTCTGCACACACAGCATGATGCATTCAATTCAATTACAAATTTTTATCATCATTATTTTTGATGTACAAAATAAAATAAAAAAAAAAGGATTTACATTTTGTCCAAATCCCAAGACGGCCATCAAATGCTAACATTACAGCTTCAACGATGTTTATTATAATACATTTTGGTAGTTTGTGTTTTCATTTTTTTTTTTTCGAATTTAGTTGATAAGGTTTGCACAGTAACTAATACTCTACGCTGTTTTTCACGTATATTTCTCTTGTGTGTATTCCCAAAAACATGATATCTATGAGGAAACTTCTAAACTATTAACACACACACACACGCACTTTTGCTTTTGTTTTATTTTTCTTTCTTTAATCTAATTTAAGTGTTTGTCTGTGCGGTTTCCACATTTCATTTCATCGTTGAAAAAGAAAATTCAACAAATTAATAATAGTTTTATAATGAAGTTATCTTGTCAAAAATGAAATAGCACGTACGTGGTATCGGATCGGTGTAATACAACAAACAACCGTAATCCAACCGTACACACAATATTAACATTTTTCCCACTGTATAATGTAATAAATAATTAAGCCAAAAGCGTTGCCTTCGGCGCTTATACATATTTAATGAAATATAATATTTAAGTTAAGTGATTTTAAATGTCCCAAAGGCTCTTAGCGTTAAGTTATGTATATGAGCTATATAACCTTTTGAATGCGATACATATTACAGCGGGATTTTTATTATTTATAAATTATTATATTCACTACTGAAGGATAATAGCTTACTACATATTTCGGTTTCCTTTTCGTTATTTCCTTATCATAAAACTCAACTTATCCATTGTGTTGTCTTCAATTAAGTAATTTCGAACTTGCAGATTATCCAGTTAGACGATTTTTTCTTCCTTCTTAGATCAAGTTAAACTTATAGTCCTCTAAACTTGGAACTTCCTCAACTTCATTCTATAATGCTCATCAACTGCTCGTGCACCTGGTACTACTAATACATCTGCGATTTTATTGAGTATACGAATTTCTTTCTCTTATGTTTGTTTTATGCAAATCGCTTTAGTAAAATTTTGTTTATTTTTTTTTTTTCATCTAATTCAGGTATGTCAGCATGCAAAGTATAAAAACATTGAAATAAAAATGTTCCCGCGTGCTAATATACCTGAATTAGATGAAAATAAACGTACGAAACGTGCCTTGACACGAGTTGTGTGAGTTTTTGAAATGAATTCGAGATAAAACTTCAAAGCTTCACCTTCACCACACCTTGGGATTTCCTTATTGATACTATATATCAAGAACAGATATTGAATTTTGTCTTCGTTGTAAGCGTTTTGCTTTTCATAAATATGGACAAATGTAGCAGCAAGTTATAAGGAAAAGCTTTACATTTGTTTTTTTTGTTATATATTTTTCTTATTTACAGGTAACCCTCCTACAACGCGGTCAATAGGTTCCTGAAACATTTCGGGTTATAAGAAATCGCTTTGTAGGAGACTTAGATCCAGTGCAAAAAGGGGGGATACGTTCCTAATCAAAAAAAAAAATTTAGTTTTTATTTGAAATATTTTTCTATTTATCCATTTTTCATCATAACAGCATAAATTAATTCATTTATTTAAGCAGCGCAAAATAAAATAAAATCTGAAAAAACAAATAAAAACGCAATTTCAACTCTATTTAACATTAAATTAAACGAAAATTCAAATCACAAGCTTCTACAAATCTCCCTCCTCTACATCACTTATTATAATTTGAGTGTGTTTCTCAAACGTTTTGCTCATATCTATCATCCTAATTCAAATTCCAAGCTTGATCCCCTATCAGACTGATCCTTTTCAGCGATTACTGGTTTAAAAAAAATCTTTTATTGAAGTTTGTTTTCTCTTATTTCGTAAATCTATATCGATTTCCTGGTAGGCGGATAAATTATTTTTAAAATTTCTTTTGAACCTTTCTGCTCTATCACTTAGAGGATCATTTTCCAAAATATACTCTTCCAAATCATTCGCCAGATTTAAAATTTTCTCCACACTTTTTAGTGAAAAGTTCTCAATTTTGGCATTGGAAAGATCGTCAGAGCTATCTTCAGTCGATAATGCTTCATTTGTCATTGCTACTAAATCTTCTTCACTTATTTCTAATTAATTTTCGAATATCTTCCAAAGTAATTTCGTCAAATCAAGCGCCTCTTATTACGTTCGCCAAACTCACTACGTTTCTATATTTATCCTCCACTGGATTAGCAACAATTTCCTGAACTGCTGCCTCCGGCGATAGTGCTTTTCAGCAACCTCTTAGTGTTGATTGACAAATTTTTGTAAGTGACGTCCCAACGATTTCAACACAATTTAAAAAAAATTTGCATTGTAACTTTGCCATGCTATAAAGAGACAATACACATGCAGACAGGCGATCTTTTTTGTAAAATTAAAATATGTAGTGTAAAAATCAAAGAGGCTAGATCTCACAATTTTTTAAATAAACGTATAATGCAAAATTAAAGTTTTTTAGAATATTATTTTAAAAAAATTCTTGAAAATCGCGTTGTAGAAGTACCGCGTTATAGGAAATCTTCCGCATTTTGCGAACCGCGTTGTAGCGAAACCGCGTTATAGAAGTACCGCGTTATAGGAGGGTTACCTGTATTTACATATTTACAGATTCATGTAAATAAATAAATTTTATTTCGCGCTATTCTAAAGATACTTAAAACTGAAGGTTTTTAAATGCGTTTTTCTCTAATGAATCTTAGGCTTCAATATATCATATCATCATATTCTAATAGGTTCCATCTTCTACGCTTAGAAGCATTTTTATTGAGAAGCAAAAAAGTCAAAGAAGTAGAAGTACCTGACATTACAGTCGAACATAATATCTTTTTGTTCTCAAATGACTTTCAGAGGAATACAGAAAATCCATAATGTGTTATTTTTTTAAAAGTTCTTTTATTTTATGAAAAACACTTCATTAAGTTTTCCTCTTAATAATCCTTTGGTTATTAATGCCATTTTCGTTGTCATCCCTCCCCATAACTCAAATATGTGGTAGAAAATTTTTACAAACATTCTAATAAGATATGGAAATAAGTACAACAAGCGACACTTGTTTTATTTGCTATAATAAATGGAGGAACATTTTACTCTCGTTAAGCATATTTTTTTTTTTTTTTTTTACGTTTGATTTGATCTCCCGTACAAGTTTATTTGATAATAAATATTCTGTTCTGCTGTACAAGTTGTTACATTTAACAACTTTGCTGTCCTTTTAACACATTAATAAATTCTCCGCATTTAAATACCTATTTATATCCTTTTAAGAAGCGTCATTTCATGCTTGATGGTTATTATCGCTGCAAGCACTTAGAGCAATTCGAGGAATTTCGTAACTAAGCTTAAACATTTTTTACGAGTTAATACATATTCATAATAATTTTAATCTAAACATAATTGCATTTCATATTGAATTTTAGAACATCCCTGTCTTTGAACAATTTTGAGATAATTTTAAATATATAAAAATTAAAAGAATTCTTTTCTCGAGACTTCTTTGACATCTGAATGTGAAGTGAATTATTCCTTGATGTTCTTGAGAATATCTAGTATCCTATATACAAAATTTAATTTACTTTATCAGGAAAAGGCATTGTTTAGGATAGTTTTTAGATCCAACATTTGATAGGAGAAGGAAATGATTCTTCCATGTTCGTTCATAAACGAATGCTTGTGCCTATCATAAGGCTTAGGTAACCTGCAGACTATTTTGAATAAAAATTTTAGAAAATTTATTAAATACTAATTACACTGAGTAGAATTCCAGAATTATTTGCTAGCGTAGCTATTGATTCCCAAAACACTTAATTCGCGATATTTCAATGGGCTTCGTAGACTTGGCAACCTTGTTATTTAAGCTGCCAATGGCTATAATTCACGATTATTTATAAAATCAAGGTTCCAGTTCACCTTATGAAGTGCTCCTATCACCATTTAAAATTCCTTATGTGATTGTATCTGTCGAGAGTATTGTAATTAATATCACAAAAGTGTTTTAGATAATTTTTCATATCGAAAGTGTTAATAACAAATCGAATCATTTATAGGAAGGCTAGTCATTTAACTTTTGTTTGGTAGGTTCGCCGATTGTCGCTTTTTGATATCATGTAACATTATCGCCAAATTTCCAGTTATTCTTCTTAGATTATCAATATGAAATTAGAGAAGCGTAAGAAGTGAGAGATAAACTGGACGCACATGGTAAGCAATAACAACTATGCAAAATTCAATAAAAGCAATATTTTATAAAATTTCAATTTAGAAATTTTTTTAAATTTCTTAAATACATAATTACATGATAGAGCCTTCTTGTTTATTGTCATTTTCACGACAAAACACGACATTGAAAATTTACGAAATTTACGAAAATATTCTGAAAAAGATAGCAAAAAAAAAAGGGGATTATAAATTAAAAAACCGGTTACATATCAATTCAATTGCGTCGAGAGGTTATCCGCTGGTAAACTGTGGACGAATTTTCTAATTGCATCGTAATTAATTTAAATGCATTTGGAAAGTATCTGACAATGTCTGTCATGTCAGGAAGTCATGCAAAATTGCATAAACTATACATGTTGAGAAAAGCTTTCTAGAATTCTTTTCCTCTTCTTTATAGATCATGGAACATTTCTTAGTACGCTCTCAATTTCAATAAACAACATTTTATTCAAGATATGTTCATATTGCCAGTGAGTACCTTTTCATTATCTCAAGGCTATGAGAACTTGTTCCGCTTCCAAGTTTTTAGTCTGGCATTTATCAATAATATCGCTGAATCTTTTATGGCACGATCTGTCAAATCCGTATTCCTGAATCGGAGCGCGAGGTCTGGAGAATACGGCAGTACTTTTGCTGCTATAGACTTGAGCAATAAAGCTGCTGAATAAACAACGGTGAAGAGTGTTTTCTCCTGCCCACTTTTCATAAGAAATATCTTTCTATCCATCTATCTATCTATCCATCTTTAGACAATAGACACTAATCTTCGTATGAAACAAGTCGCAATATAGCCCAGTTAGAATAGCTCGGCAAAAGTAAATATTTCAATGTCGGACAGATATTTAACGTAACACAAATCGCTATGAAAATGCCTGACTTTTTGCCTGAATTTTCGTACCTTCGAATATCAAACATTCTTTGTATGGTAAACGAAATTTTCTTATTTTTTTATTGTTTAACAATGACCTGCCGCTCCATAAATTCTTAGATAAGAAATAAAAGTTTATTTTGCGATTCCTTATTTTAGGAGACTCTGCTATATAACACCTGAATGCACCTAAACATTTAATTCATGAAAAGATTTATTTCAGCTCAGGTTATTTAATTAAAACTTTATTCTCATCCTTACTATTTCCAAGTCCAAGTAAGTTAAAGTTCAATAAAAGAACAGCTTACACAGTCACTTCTACTATTTTGATGAAAACTGTATTGAATTGTAAGAAAACATTATCAAATCAAATCACAATTGATTGATTATAGTGATTACGAATAATAATAATAATTTTTAATGAAATTCCTCGTTGAGATAATCGATGCAAAAGATTTATGTACGAATTTGTGATGAACATTTCATAAGAAGGCCAGAATTATTGTTGCAAATTTCATTATCCTGACATATGGAATCTTGTTGAGGTTTAATTTCCAATTTTCTTATAAAAAATAATTTTTAAAAAAGTCCTTACGCAAGATAAGATCTAATTCTTTATTCTTGCAAAATACTGTTTTTAATATAAATTATGTTGAGTTGTATAAAAATGTTACGAACAATTGCAAACCACGTAATCACGTTATCATGTTCAAACAAAATTGTTTTTGTTAAATAAAAACTTTTTTCTTTTCCTAAATATTTTTGTTCGCGTTTTTACTGATTTTTTTTTTCTTTATTTGAAATGTAAATTATAATTTCGGACACAAGCAGAAACCTAATTATGAACCAAGGTTTCAAATGGCAACAATATACAGTGACTCCAATTGTAAGCATTTTAACAAGATGAACAGTAACATTTGTTCCAGTCTTCGCTCATTTATGATTGCCGGTATCATTTACATTAATTGAACAGTTGCAGAGTTTTGAAATGCCATTAGATGCTACCAAATCTATTAGCTAATTTTTCAATTGCCTTACAGATATCACGTTTTATTTTTAATCAATATTTTACTTCGAAGAGAAAGAAGCCTTTTGAATCCTTTTTTCTTTTAATATCCGTTTTCAACTCGCATCGAAATGTACGAAAATTTGACAAATTATGGTCTCATGGTTTTCATTAATCATAATTCATAAGATAAGATATCCGAAAGAACACTTCAAAGTATTTTTGTTATACGATATTGAAAAGGATTTTTATATATAATTTATGAAATATAGATTAGAGCATCTGGTTGGTAATTATAATAACCAAAAACAAAACAAAAAGCTTTGCATGGCTTGACTTTCTTAGGTATAGAGTTGGGGTCTCACCCTTTTCCTTATTTGAACATCAGAGCATCAAAAAGAAATGTTACAAGTTGAAAAAAAAAAATACCTATGAAGTTTGTGGTAGCTATGGGTGCACGCAAAGGACTCATTTCGTTGATTTTTGCATTTCACCTAACGTTAGTGAAATACATGTTCGCGGTTACAAGTACAATTTGAAAAGACTGAACATATGGAAAAACCGATTCTTTAGAAAAACTATACAAGAAATTATCTACTCTATGCAGTCTCCACAGCAAATGTATACGGGTACGACAAACATATCTAACGTCAGCCTTTTAGTAGGTGTAGAGTAGACGCAGAATAACAAAAAAAAAAAAAAAAAAAAAATTCCGTACGCATTATGCACCTAAGATTACTTACATGAAAGCCGTTAAATTGTTTGTCAAGAAGATGCATAGATTGCATGTGTCATTCGCACGCATAAACGAACATTGTTATATTCTTCTTCTTCTTCTATGTGTAACAAATCGTATGCCACAAGTGCGACACACTTAACATAGAATAGGAATACTTACTGTGCAATATCAACCAAACAATTCCAGATTCATACATATGCCTGCACGTGTGCGCATACACACATACACTTTGTGTGTTGGTCACATCATATCACTTACATATCATTCTCTTCAGACAAATGACAAATGATTGAAAACGTCATTCAAACCAGTAAATAAGCAACTATGAGCAGATGAGTGAGTGGTTAAATCTATAAACGGAATCATCCTTTTATACTGAGAGTTAAAAAAAAAAAAA
>KK351013.1:3751931-3781956 GCA_000671755.1 Glossina brevipalpis
AAAAAAAAAAAAAAAAAAAAAAAAAAAAAAAAAAAAAATAAATAAATAAATAAATAAAACTTAAAGAAAAACTACACAACAACAATAATATCAGAAAAAATATTAAAAAATGGATAAGCATGTCCAGACAACACGCGTTTCAATGGAATAAAGAAAAAATTATTTTTTAAAAAAAATTTTTTTTTTTTTTTTGCTATATGTATCAGATATAAATTAATTAATAAAATGTTGACAACACCTCATATACCGCATTTACACCATCGTGGCAGCGCTGCTGTGGAATTGGATAAAATCACTAATTTGAACACGGTACGTTAAACTTTACTAATATTTTATTTAAAACCTGAATATCTACTAAAAAAAAAAATACTTGCGTATGTAGCGAAATGTTATATAATTTATTACACAAAATTAAAAACAAAAAAACTGTACTCAATCAAAAGCTTTCAACACATGAAGAACTTTGCAATTTATTAAACAAACATCATCAACACAAATCCATTACAATTATAACAATAAAAAAGTACAAAAAATATATATTCGGTTGTGCCGAAACTTTTATACCCAGCACCTCTATCTTCAAAAAAAGGGGAAAAGTAGATTTTACTAAGTGGGTGTGGCAGATATTTTCTATTTGTATGGAATATCGCGGAACACAGCCAGCTATGAAATAACATGGAAAACAGCCAAAAGACAGACGTGCTTTCGGCTTACACTTAAAGTGTAGGTGTTCTGGGATCGACTCGGCTCATTTTCAATAGCAATGTATGTAAAAGAACTTAAAATGTTTCTGCCAAATTTGAAATTTATATCTTCATTCTTACGAGAATGTTTACCACAAGCATTACACAGACGGGCAGACGGACAGACGGACATGTTTAAATCGATTCTAAATTTGATGCTCATTAAGAATATATATACTACGGTGGGGTCACCGAAGTTTCTTTCACTTTCGTGGTGGGTATAAAAAAAATTTGTTTATTGTATGCTCTGGCAAAAGTTTTATGATTCGATTTGAAATTTATTTCGAAGATTACGAAAGACCTTCTCACGAATCCAATCGACAGTAATTTGTCGGTTTAGGAACTGACAGTTGTTAGAGTAACACTATCAACAATGAAATTCTATTTAACTTAGTCGCCAATAAATTTGACTAACCACGCATTCCTTAATTATGCATGAAATGTCTGTTCTGCACAAGCAACTTTAACGTAAAACTGGCTGTGTTCGCCTACGTACACAAGGAAAGCTTTTAACTTCCGTCGTATTAAGGTATGTTCAGCTAAAATGTATTGTACTACTCAAAAGTTAGTGCAGTGAAAATCGATGGACTGATAGACACTCCCATAATTAATACAATACTTTGCAATTCTTTTGCATTAATTTGAAACGACCGATATCAGATATTCGAGCTAAGGTCAAAGTAATTTTCGTAGTTATTTTTACTTGATATCGTTCAAATTTATTATTTACGGGCTCCTATACGATGTAGAAGAATACAAGGATCACGGTTGCCTTGCTTTGGCTACGCCAACATGTAAGTAGCTTAACATTGCTTGAACTACCGCTGACGCAGCAGAAGTTTTGTTTGTTTTCGTTAATAGCTGTTTATATATGCATAGACGTAACATAACATTGTATATATATATATACGTATATGTATATAGACGGAATAGAATAGATTTAGTAGCTGCTATACATCAATTTAAACAATACGTGAACGCGTATTCGTATTCATTTTCTTCTGTTATTCTGAACATAACTTTCAATTGTGTTTATCTACTCTACCACGTAAGGGTTGTGTATGTTTATATCCACCAACAATGGTGAGGAGTATATTTATTTTGCTCAGAAGGAAATTACGGAAATCCTACAAAGTATATATATTCTTGATCAGGAACAAATTTAGAATCGATTTAAGCATGTCCGTCTGTCCGTCTGTGTAATATGTGTGGTAAAACGCAAAATTGAAGACATCGGCATCAAATTTGACAGAAACATTGGAAGTTCTTGTACGCAGATTGATGTTGAAAATGAGCCAAATCGGTTAAAGGACATGCCCACTATACAGCGTAGACTAAGAGCATCTCTGTTTTCGGTAACAGAGAAAATTTTGGGTTTTTGCTTATTATTCATAACCCATAGCAAATAGATCTATAAAAATTTCCACAAATATTGTATTAGCTATCGAGTAGCCTCTGTGCAAAAACGGAAAAATCGACCACGCCCATTCGATATAATAGAATATTGAAATTAAATTTTTTTTATGAAAACCTTTGTAATATTAAAGAAGATTCTTCAGAATCCACTTAAAGTGTATATATTTTTGATTCGAAATACCCTTAGACCTATTCATCGGTACGTCTGTCCATCTGTCTAGCTATTTAACTATCTAATGTCTGTGGTAAACATTCTTATGAAGTTATCGGCATCAAATTTGACAGAAACGTTGGAAGTTCTTTCGCATACGTGGCTATTGAAAATGGACCGGATAAATCATAGAACACATCTACAGTGCAAGCTGAAAGCACGTCTGTTTTCTGGCTGTTTTCCATGTTTTCCAGGTTTTCCATGTTATTCCATGGCTGGCTGTGTTCCACCAATTAAAATCTAGTTTTCCCTCTTTTTTTTTAAGATAGAGGTAGTGGGTATAAAAGATTCGGTGCAACCGAATATAATTTTCTTACTTGTTATGCTTCTGTTGCATTAAATAATTTGTCAAAGAAAAGGAAAACACAAATTCAATTGCGCAGTGAGAATTCATTGGCATAGACATAATAGTTATAAGTCCAACAAATAATCTGAAGAATAGTAAAGGTATGAAAAGAAAGAAAGAAAGAGAAAAATACAATAAAAGAATTCAATTTAGCTTGAAATTTATTACAAGTAAAAGTAAGTGTTGTCACAATACACACACGGTGATATCTCCGGGCTGAAAATATTTTTAGGCAAAATGTCCGAATTTTTTTTTTTACTTAATGATGCATTGCAAACGCATTGTTCGACACACACTTACACAATGTAGTAAAAGGGAGGAAAAAATTTGTTCTGAAGTGTAAAAGCTACGAAAAATAATTTATAAGAAATTTCTGCTTGCGTCTCAAATCAATGATCAAAGTTATTTTTCCGCTTTTTATATCCACCACCGAAGGTGACTGATATATTGATTTTGTCATGTTGTTTGTAATAGACAGAAGAAAACTTAGGAGATCCTATAAAGTAAATGTATTCTTGATAAGCATTAAATTAAGCATTTCCGTCTGTCCGTCTGTCCGTACCTGTGTAATTTCTGCGGTAAATATTCTCCTGACCGCAAAAATGAAGATATCAGCTTCAAATTTGGCAGAAAATTCGGAAGTTCTTTCACTGACACGCCCATCTATTACAATTTAAATTTTTCCTCGTTTTTTTAAATAAAGGTAGTGAGTATAAAAGATTCGCAAAGCCGCATATAAGTTTCTTACATCTTTTTTTGTGAAAATGTTTGTAACATTAAGAAAGATGCCTCTGGAATCACATAAAATGTATATATTCTTGATCAATATGAAACTCGGAATGGACTTAAACGCATCCGGTTGTCTGTCTGTCCATCTATCTGTGTGCTTATCTGTGTCATGCTTGTGATGAACCTTCTCCGCAAAAATGAAGATATCGGCTACAAATTTGTCAGAGACATTGAAAGTTTTTTCACATACGTTACAACTGAGAATGGTCCAACTCGATCACAGGTCACACCTACAGTATAAGATGAAAGCATATCTGTTTTCTGGCTGTTTTGCTATGACTGTTTTCCATGGTATTCCACGGTTGACTTTGTTCCACGGTATTCCACAAAAATAGAAAAAATCTGTCACGCCCACCTATTATAATTTAGTTTTCCCCCTTTTTTCAAGATAAAGGTGATGGGTATAAAAGATTCGGCACAGCCGACTATAATTTTCTTGCTTGTTAGTTTTCTAAAGAATTTATATTTACTCTTTGCCCTTAAGGTTGTCGGTATTTGCGTTTATTCGTTTCTTGGCACACAAATCGTTCTTTTTTTTTTTAAAACTTTACCAAACTAAAAAAAAAAAAAAATAAAATAAAAAAAGGAAGAAACTAAGGAAACTGGAAAAATTCAACTTAATGTTCTTTATTAAGAGACTTCCCTTTATATACTAAAGGCGAGCGTTAAAATATGTGACCATGATCATGACTACGGTTTTTTATTTGGCAAAATGTAAACAAAAATAGAAAACAAGAAAAAAAATAATATAAAAAAAAAAAAAAAGAACAACGAGATTAATTCTTTTTCCAATAAATTTCCATTAAAGAATTTTTGTTATTTTTTTTTTTTTTAAGGAAACTTTAGAAAAGTGATATTTATTATGGTTTTGCCTCCAACCAAAAGATTTCTTTTACTTAATAATGTTGAAATTTAAAAATATATTTTCATACGAAGTGCTTCAGTCAGTCTAAAATCGTTAAAGTAGGAAATTTATGCACAGATCTAACCATAACGTATCCTTTGTCGATTGCTCTCTCGAAAATATTTTCTTCCCGGTCCATATACAAGATGCTGTAAAATTTAAAGTAGATATTTTCTACGATTTGCGTAGCTAGATCATAAGATGAGATATTAGTTTCGAAAAAATTTAAAGGTCACAACTGCTGTCAGTCTTCACCTATTATAAAATTGACACTAGAAAATGCAAGACTCTATTTAATGCTCTCTCATAGGTTTCTATTTGTTAGTGGATGAGAGTTGGTTCACACTCATCAGGAATATTTGAATGTAATACTTACTTCTTCGTTTCATAAACTCAATATAAAATATATTATAACCTCATACTCATGCCAAGAATGCAGCATTTCCAAGAGGAAAACAATAGGATGAGAATAATAAAAATTTTAATAATTTTTCCATTTTGGCAAGAAAGCATAACTTACCATTTCAGGTCTTTTGTGTGCGTGACGCTATTGTTTTATTTTTAATATGTAAAACCGAAGCACTGCTTGTAAATACCTGCATACATATATAAGTACGTAGCACAAATAATATCCATATGTGTACTTTGTAAATATGCAAAGCAGGAGCATTGGCAACGGAGCACATTTGTCTGAAAAAAATTTATTTAACAAGTGAGAAAATTATATTCTGATGCGACGAATCTTTTATACTCATCATCTTTATCTTAAAAAGGCGGAAAAAACTAAATTTTAATAGATGAGTGTGACAAATTTGTTGCTATTTTTATCGAATACTGTAGAACACAGCCAGCCATAGAATACCGTAGAACACGGCCAAAGCGAAACAGCCAGAAAGCAGACGTACTTTCAGTTTAACATATACTGTAAGCGTAGTCTGCAATCGATTTGATAGACGGACATGCTTAAATCGATTCTAAAATTTGATGCTGATAAAGGATATATTTACTTTGTGGAGTTTCCGAAGTTTCCTTCTGGCAGTTACAAACCAAATGACAAATGAATGTACCCCTCCCTTACCTCCGGATATGGGGTGTGAATAAAAAACATTAAAAGCATATACATGTTAATCATTTCTCATGCATGGTAACAAATGAGTACATTTTTCTTTTTTCATTATTTATCAACACTAAACATAGCGATATTTGATTCTCCTTACATAACCAGCTCATATATTGATCACCAAAGGTGAGCGGTTTGTCATTTTGTTTGTAATGCCGATAAGGAAACTTCAAAGATCTCACAAATTATATATATATTCTTAATCAGGATCAAATGTAGAATATAAAGATTTTCACTGCATTGGCAGAAACATTGGATGTTCTTCTACGCAGTTTGGGCAAAATCGGTCGAAGGACACGCCTATAGTACAACGTAAAGTGAGAAAACCTCTATTTGCGAAAGCAAAAACAAAAAAAAATTGGGGTTTTTACACCCTACACAGCAGGTAATTTATAAAATATCGCGCTAGTTATCTTGTAGTCTCTATGCAAAAATGAGAAGAATCGACCACGCCCATTCGATATAATAGAATATTGAATTTTAATTTTTTTTCTGAAAAGGTTTGTAATATTCGCAAAGAAGCTTCAGAAACCACTTAAAGTGTAAATATTCTTGACCAGTATGAAATTCAGAATACACCTCGATATATCCGCCTGTCCGTTTATCGATTTGTCTGCCTGGTCACCTATGCTTGCAAAAAAAATTGTCCTCAATCTACGTTGTACTATGAGCGTCTCCTTTGATCGATTTGGCCCGTTTTGAACACCAACCTGCATGCAAGAATGTTTGCCGCAGACATTACATAGATGGACAGACGGACAGACAGACGGATATGCTTAAATCGATTCTAAGTTTGATGCTGATCAGAAATCTATATACTTTGTGTGGTCTCTGAAATTTGCTTTTGGTAGTTACAAACCAAATGACAAAATGAAATATAACCTTAACCTTCGGTGGTGGGTATAAATAAATTTTATTTCCTCTCAGGACGAATTTCCTTATTTGCACCAACATCTTGTAAAAGGCAAAAAACGGCAGAGGACCTCAATAAATTATGACTTCATCGTTTATGAATATGCACAACTGTTGTAATATAAAATCAAAACTTATAGCGATATAAAGCAAAGAACGCGCAGATTCCTGAAATTATACTGAAAAATGCATAAATGGTTCTGTTAGATATTTACATTGGATTAGAGATTTAAAAAAGGAGACGCGATAGATTATTAGTTAAAATACTTTCGTACATTCTTGCTGACATCGAATTTTTTCAAACCAAGACCAAGGAATGTGAGAGACGACACCTAAGCGCATAGATAGCTCATAGATAGTTCATAGATAGTTCATAAAGATTCATATGTGAAAGGCAGATCGTGTAGGTTCAGGTTCAAGGTGAGAACATCAAGAACGGGGTATAGGATCTCTACAGGTAAAATTAGTCGCAACAAAGTTTCGTTCGGTATTTAGGCAACTACAGGACTAATTGATGAGGATGCTGGGAAAACCGACTTGATTGGAAATATCTCATCAAAAATGTTGAATATCTTGGACAAAGCTAGACCTAGAAGCTTTTGTCACATTCGAATATAGTTAGAATTTATTTCTCTCTAAATAGCTTTGATAATCTCTTGAGAATCGCACTCAAAATCGCATGTTTCTTTCGAATGCGTTTATTCGTATTTCCTCTAACGGTTTCTAAGGCTTTTTGACGTAGCTCAACAAGTCTTCATAATTTACATTTCATGCCTAATATTTATCTAAAATTCGATGCAAATATTACGATAATTAGCTCAACGTTAGAGACAAAATTTTGCTTATCACAAAACTTATTAAGGTTTAGCGAGAAATGCTTTCTAAAGCCAAGTTCAAGCGTTACATAAACAAGTTACTAATCAATTTCAACTGACATATTTAAATTTATACAATAATTTCACTTCTATATTGTACGCATTACACTTTAAGAAGTGAAGTGAAATTTCTTTTCCTTTTTTGTTCGTTTTACTTCTTCTTCTTCTTTTTCCATTTTGTTACACAATTATTATTAAGCAAACATTTGTAGTCTATAATTGCTGTACTTGTATTAATTAAAAGTACTTTCTGGTTTTTGAAAATAAATGAAAAAAAAATACTTTTACTTTTAACAAAACTTTTGCAATTCTTTGTAATATATTCTTTGATTCAAGTCAATGATATCAAGATACGCTTTAATGAGAATTTTGTTTTTTTTTTTTCGTATTTAACTCAGCAACATTCTCGCTTACCTTCAGCTATCTTTTGTTTGTCTGATTGTTTTTGAAATTTTTATATACACTTCTCACTGGACATTTTCCTTAGGAAATAATGCAAGTACGGTGTTCATTTCTATATATGTGAAGAACGTGTACTCTTGCGTTTTATGCGTATCAATCAATATTTTATGATTAAACTTCTAAATACATGTATGTCACCAGTAATAAATTTTTTATTATTGCATTTATTACTGCATTTCTATCCTTGACGTTTACAACTGAAACGTTCGCCTGAAGTTGGATTAATACTTAAGATGTAATCTGCCTGAGATGCGTAATCATTTTCGTGTGATCGCAAGTTCAATTGGTTCAATTAAAATTTTTGCAATTCTGCAAATAAATCTAAAGAAGCTTTCACTTGAGTTTTAATCAAAAAAAAAAAAAAAAAAAAAAAAAAAAAATTGCTTCTCTTCTTCCATTAATATCTAAAAAAAAAAAAGAAAAAATACAAGCATTTTGATTAACATATAAATGGGCTGACAGTTGTGACATGTTTGCGCATGTACTGTGAATAATTTATACATGAATGACGTTCAAAAAAAATCATCAATTTTATTTAAAGAAATATATTAAAGAAATATGTAATAAGCAATAATGAAGAAAAGCTTAGAGTTCCTTTGGAGCGTTAAAGAAAATGTGTGCAGAACACACATGTTACGGGCAAAAAAGAAAAGTGTGGAAAATTTTTAGTCTTCCAGTAAAGTAGTAAATAGTAAAAACAAAGTAAAAGAGAATATAATTCGACAACGTTACACCGTAGGTACACTTTAGAACACAATTTCGATCAGGAAGAAATTTGTGCTCGATCTTGGATTTCTCTCAGTTTAGAACACAATTTGTGCTCGATCTTAGATTTCTCTCAGTTTAGAACACAATTTGTGCTCGATCTTAGGATTTCCCTCAGTTTAGAACATAATTTGTGCTCGATTTTGGATTTCCCTCAGTTTAGAACACAATTTGTGCTCGATCTTGGATTTCCCTCAGTTTAGAACACAATTTGTGCTCGATCTTGGATTTCCCTCAATTTAGAACACAATTTGTGCTCGATCTTGGATTTCCCTCAGTTTCTCCATTTGTCTTTTTCTCGGCAACACAAAGCCCCATCTACAGAGAATCTTCTCAGAGTTGTAAAAACAAATTAAAAGTGTTACAAATTTATTATTTATAAATATAATAAAAAGGACAATAAATTTTAATTGCAAAATTTCTTAAACGTTAGCTTAAACATGAATATTGAAAAAAAAAAAATAAATGAAAAGCTTTTGTGTGATCCTCTTGTTTTCAGCTTAACGCGTTCAATTAATCAATCCCTAATATTTTAAAAGAATTTTTTCGTGCCGGACCTGCAAATTGAGTCAACGATAAATTGTTGAAGTAACACAAACTGAAAAGCGAAAAGCTGTAGTAAATTCCGAAACAAAACTTTACGCTCAACTTAAAGTCATATTGAGGTCAGGGAAAAGCAACAAGAATAATGATTAGTAAGGCAAAGTTAAATTTACAAAAATGCTTTGTTGGATAAAAAGCAAAAAAAGAAAAAAGCAAAAAAAAAGAACCAAAATGTAAAAAAGTAAAAAAAAAAAAACTAATCAATGCACTTTCCTTTATACACACATACATACACTTACTCACTTACTTATGTGTAGAAAGAGTTCAAAAATGCTAGCAGCAGATTTTCTTTTTTATTCACACACAATAAAGAGGTTAGCTTACGAAACGATAAGAATATGGACAAATAACATCAAGAATATTTGCTAACAATTCTCTTCAACAACTTATTATTGTGTTGCTGATGCCTGTTAAAGTGAATTGTACTTAACATTGTAATCAATATTTGTACTTTTGCTCACCTATATTTAGTTTACTTACTGAGTCTTTGTTTTACATGAAAAACTATTTGTATTAGTTTAACAAAAAAAAACAAAGCCACTGTACATTGTTACATGGTTAGTTATTTAGTTGTTAGTGTAGGAAAGGGTCAATGCATTGTTTTGATGACTTCCTGTGTACGCAATAAGAAATTGCTTTCCAAAGTAGAAACTAGCACAAAAGCAAAAAAAAAAAAAAAATTGTCAAAGTCAAAACGAGATCTATGTTGAAGGAAATTGTGGATATTTTTTCACATATGTCACAGTCATTGTTAAAGACAACAACAATGTCATTAACTATTAATTGAATGTTAATAGAAGATAAATGTTCCAGTAGATGACTAGAGAACGGAGAGATACACTTATACACAATAGAAAAACTGTTTCTAAGCGAGTTTGCCTCGCTATATCTCTCTGAGGTATAACACAATCATAAAGTAATTGATTTACAATTAATGAGCTCAGTGTATTTTTTCACACGCATTTCGCTTTTATGTTAGTTTCTTTTGAAATTATTTCTTAAGTATACTTCTAGTTTTGTCATGCTTTTTATCTGACTGAAGGATATAATTAAATTGTGAAACATTTATGATTTATGTGAAAATTAATATTGGGGTCAGGTCAGGTTTTCCTGATGTAAATGATCAATTTAACGTTGTTAAGTTCAACTTTTGTAGCATTGCATCTGCGAGTGCTAATCTCAACGAGACCATGGATCGATATGTTTAATATAAAATTTAACAAAAAATACACTAAACGATCCGTCCTATCAGTCAGTTCTAAGTCGAAAATTTTTTATTCTTTTTCTTCACATTCTTCATATTCTTTCTCTTGTAATATTATCACTTCACTGATATCCTCATTATTCGCATTTATGCTTTACTTTCATTGTCTATTAGTAACTTAACTCTGATAGCATTAGCGTAAGCTTTTTGTATTGATCTACTTTAAATGATATTAAACTACGCATTATATATGTTTCATTTCATGATGATAATTTAATTTTAATTAATACGTAAGCGTGTAAGCACTCATTATTAAACCCATAACGACATAAGCATTATTTTTTTGGATATCTCGACGAGACCTCGAAAACAAAACATTCATTAACAAGAGAAGAATCGTTAAATAAAAAGTTTTTTGTTCCTCCGCGTTTTTAGCAAAACTTAATTTGTGCGTTAAACGCACTCTATACGCACTTACAAGAATTTAAAAAAAATTTCTTGGTTCTATCTCTACTTTCGTTTATCTTCTTTTCTTTCCTTCTCCTTTGTTTTTTTTTATTTAACATCTTCATTTAACATCTTGCCATCCTGTTTGTTTTTCCTTTTGTCCCTCCTCACTACTTCTTTTATTAATTTGGACCTAATCGGCTGAAAGTATAGTATTCAACGATCAACCCAAGTTATGTTGAATAACAATAATAATAATAATAATAATAATAATAATCATAATAATAATAATAATCATAATAATAATAATAATCATAATAATAATAATAATCATAATAATAATAATAATCATAATAATAATAATAATTAATAATAATTACTAATAATAATAATAATAATAATAATAATAATAATATTTAATAATAATAATAATAATAATAATAATTAATAATAATAATAATAATAATTAATAATAATAATAATAATAATAATAATTAATAATAATAATAATAATAATAATAATCATAATAATAATAATAATAATAATTAATAATAATAATTACTAATAATAATAATAATAATAATAATAATATTTAATAATAATAATAATAATAATAATAATAATAATAATAATAATTAATAATAATAATAATAATAATAATTAATAATAATAATAATAATAATAATTAATAATAATAATAATAGTAATAATAATAATAATAATAACAATAATAATAACGTTTATTACTCGAACCTATCGTTGGTAATACTGCTTTTCTGTCATAGTATTCGCTTACGAGATGTGTAGCAAATTATACCTACTTTTCAGGACAACTAACAATTCTCTGTTGTAAAATTTGTTGCGGACAAACACCAGCTTTTTTATGTTTAGTCTTTTCTTAGTTCTCATCTGCTTTTAATTGTTTATGTTTTGCTTTTTATTTTCAAACTATTTTGCTGAGATAAAAAAAAAATAAAAAAAAAATAAAAATAAAAAAAAAATAAAAATAAAAAATAATACAAAAAAAAATTACGGTTTAACTTAAAAAAAAAAAATTTCTTGTGATACCTACCCTTTGTTTGTTTTTTTACTACATCCCACAACTACACACAAAATTCAATTTATCGCAAATATTTGAATGTACAATAAACTCCTACACGCTATGTAACCGAAAACATGTTATGTGTGGGCGGCTTTTACATGCGAAAATTGCTGTAAGATTTACTTAGCATAATACACAAACAAAACAAAAAGTATAATATTTTATGCAACATATGCGAAATGGAAAATGTTTATCCTAATAAAAACAAGCAAAACAAGTAAACAACAAAGGCTATAATCGATTTTAAAAAAGTTTTCCCAATTCTACGAATCGATTGCGAGATACGAGATTTTGTGACATTGAAGAACGTTGAAGAACGTTAAAGAAAGTTATTCTGGCAAAAGAAGAGCGAAAAATAAAGAAAGAAGATGTCAAATTTTTGACATTTTTTACTCTCCAATCTTCTATGTTTATTCCGAAGTGCTTTAAGAAATTTATCAAACTTAACACGCTCTCATGACTTGGTATTAAAAAAATTCGATAAAAAGGAATCATGTAAATAAAAGGGAAAGTAGAGTAGAGTAAAGAACCACAAATGAGAATAGAGGTCTCGTTTACATGTGTGAGACGAGAAAAATTTAAGAAAAACAACTATTTATTTGCAAGGACAAACCATACCGCTACTGCATACAGCAAAATGTCCTTCGTTCAATGATAGTTTTGGAATTCATTTGAAACACGCGTTGCTACCACCATATCTCTGAGCATTCATTTGGAAAATCCGTTGAATGCAGAAATAAGTGTAAACAAAACAAATGCTAAACAATTACGAGTTGTTTAGTTGTTCAATGGTCTGCGTTTCCTTTTCTCTTTTTTCTTTCTTTCTTTCTCCTTCCAAATGTACACAACACCAACACACACACACACACACACACAAATTGTTTTTCATGCAGTGCATCTTTGCCTTAGCAAAGATATTAAAATTGTACATTAACAGTTTTGTTTCATTCACGTATGCTTCCTTATTACAAGATGCGCATAGAAAGTTAATTCAATTTTGAATATCCTACGCTAGTCTTGACAATTTTATTTCAATTTTTAGTAGACTTTGCTGACGTTCTCTTCAATGCTATGCCATGTTTGCCATTTATTGGATCTCTGGTCATTTGTTTATGTTAAATAAAATTATATTATGTTTCCATTTTGCTTCATTATCTCTCTATCTCTCTCTCTCTCTTTTCTCTCTCTCTGGGATTTGCATCTTCCTGCCTGAGCTCATCATTTTTAAGAAGAAAATTTCATTTACTGCTTTATGCAGATGAGCATAAGAATTTTAAATTGCAAATTTGCTGCCAGAGAAATTAAGATATAAAAATTTAATATAATATTTTTCTACAAGCAAAAATATATGTTGTTTTTAATTTCAATCCTCTTAAGTATTTTCATTAAAATTGAATTTTATATTCAAACTATTAAAAAATATTTAATGAAAAAAAAAAATGTATATTTTTTATTACATTTTCTAAAAGCAATTAAAACTTTTATTATTTGATTTTATAAAAATTTTCCAATCACTCAAATTTCCTGTTCAATACCGGAAGTTAGTGTTTTTTTTTTTTATTATGTAAAGAAGGCCATTCAAGAGTTTATCTTCATCTTAAGTTTTTGACGCCTCACGAAGAGTAGATAGGTTTACTCCAGCATGCTTGATAACTCTCCAAAATAATTTGAAAGTAAAGAGTAACTTACTTCCTGCCAGCCTTATTACGATTAATACCCCGAATCTCAAAAATGTGAAACATCTTTGATGGACAATGTTTAACTGCTTGTTACCTTTCTTTTGCCACTAACAAGTGATATGTGGTACTCAAACTCACATTAAAAACGGTTTACGGTTCACGTCTACTGTTGTGACATATCATCGTAAATATTATGGATCGCCTTCATATTTGACGTAACAAAGATATGTCTCAAAGCAAACACACCCCTTAAATAGCTTAATTAAATAGAAATCGACTTCACCTTACGTATATAAGAATCAATCTTTTGCATTTAGAATCAACCGATGCGTTCATCTTCTTTTTTATGAGCTGTCGCATCGTCTAGCAATCTATACGGCAAGACGAGGCCTCTCCAATTCCTCTTTAAGCAGTCAGATCAGAATTATCTAACAATGTCTTCCTACATATTTGGCAACAATTATTGTAGTCGCACCATTAACGAAGAGACTTTAACAAATAAGAAAATTATATTTGGCTGTGCCGCAATAAACGACAATCCTTCCCATACATATCCGTACCAAACAGACGATTCAAAGAATAATTATCTCGAATGGTGAAGATTCAATTCAATCGCTAAAATAGAGTTATATGCTGATCCCCGATAGGTTTACATCTTATAATGCCAAAAACTATGCAATTGAGCTTAATTGCACCATAGCATACATATTTAATCGTACCCTCGAAATAGCCAGACTTCGAGCTTGTGAGTAGATAATTTTTGTCCAAAAATTTCTATAAACACTTTGTTGAAAATTGTAAAGGCATTTGCAAAACCTAGCGTCTTAACCAAGATATTTGAGCACATTTTAACATTTGTAATGAGCATTATATTATTTCCTATTCAGAAATATTATTCTGATGCCTGGGTCCAGGATCCAGGAGTTCTGTCTTTCTTCTACCTAATCCCATCCAAAATGAAACCACCGTTTTTCAGTCAGTATTCAAATATAATTTTATTTGAATATTTTTAAACTAAAATCCAACTCAAATCTTTAATATCATAGGTCCTCGCGTTCGTGTCAAATAATCTAGTCAAAATAAAACAATAGTCGGCCCACGAGACCCAAGCAAGATCGAATGTTTACGGACAATTTTTCTAAACGCGACCATTCTTGTCGCTAATCGAAATCAAAAAAGGGAAAGAGGATCTTTTCATTCTTACTCATTTTGGTTTTTCTTATTTGTTGGCTTTGCCAACGTCTTCCACTCTTCGTTAGAGTTACCCACTTTTGTAAAACTAAACTTACGCTATTGCTTACCACTTATAGCAGTAACACATACAGTATTCTATGGTATAAATTTATGAACTTAGGGAGGGACAGTGTGGACCAAAACGAGGCGCCGACTTTGGTCCTTATACATTTCGAATTACTTATGCTATCAAGTAAATTATTGCTCCTAGCTCTTACGTGTATTCTTGCAACACCAACGAACTTCCTTAAAAATCTTCCTTTTTAATGGAAAGCTTAGAAATATTTTATCTAAAGTACAATTCATTTATGGCTTCGTAACAGAATAAGAATTCTGGGTAAAAAGAAAAATTGGTCTTCTTAGGCTAAATCATTTAGCGCCTATTTTTTTCATTTCGTCATAAGGATGGAAGTTCCACTCCGAGAAACAGTATTTCAGGGATTAAAACACTCATTAATCAAAAAGAGGAACATGTGCTGAATGTGTGCAGTATCATTAATTGTTGGTGGCAACTTTCCATAACAATAGTTTCGTTGGTCCCAACAAATCCTGAATATTTGGTAATTTCCAAAGCGATGGTTGGCCTTAAATAGACCCATAGTTTACCAAGCTTTAGACTTTTAAAATAACAACATTTCTCGCATCACCGTTTAAAATCGTTGAAGCAGATATTCTTGGACGAATTGCGATATCACGTCGAAAACATATTTCACATGTTTGAACATTTGTAGTATTTTCATCGTTAGCTCCTACAAAAAACTTTGTCTGTTTGCCGAACATTTTCTTTTTCTACAGTAGAAAAACACGGTTTGGAAAATTGGCAACAGTCTAAACAAATGTCATTAATAGCATCTTTGAGAAATGATTATGCTCCCTCTCTCTCTCTCTCTCTCTTAGAAATCCCGAGAGAGACTTATTATTATAGCTGGTACACGTAAATCAACGCAAATATTGGGAAATATAAAGCAATCAGTAGCGAAAAGCAAACGAACACAACGACGTAATTTCAAAGAAAAAATTCAAATTTTCTAAGCATTTAAGATTTAAGATCCCTTTACACCCCTTTTAAGAGTATTGCCTTTGTTTTAATGCATAGTAAAAAATGAAAGTTCATTAAGAAACTTTTTCATTTTGATTGAACGTAAAGTTTTATCATACAGAAAAAGTTTTAATCGTGATAAGTTTAATTAGTTTGCCTTTAACATTTGACGCTTATTTAAATATAAATCAGTAATTACCAAATTTTATTAGCTTTGCAAAAAGCAAAAAAAAAGCAACCTTTTCTCCCCAGAGATTTATTTTCAAATTTGTAACTTCCAATGTTACACTTGCACAATAAGCTTGTGGTTGTAAATTCAAGAAAAGTTTTATATTTCAAGTTATCTTTTCTTATATTTTAAGGATGAAATTAATAATTTTTATACAAACTGTACAAAATATTAAATTTGAAATAAAGTAAGGTCACAGAAACGTTGACCCGTTCGTACGAATATCTATATATAAAATTTTTCTATTGAACTTTTAAAGTTATCGTTCTTAATAAGATTTTAATGAAATATACTAAACCAAGAAAAAGTTAATTTACGCGTTTTTTGCATTCGCACGAAAGCGTACACTAAATAGCAAAGCAAAAACTTGACTTGAAAAAGCTCTTTGCATTGTCCTCTAATACAATTCAACGCATACTCTATAACTAGCACTAATATAACTGTAAAAAAACTTTATATTAAAGACTACAAAATATTTCATTAGCTAATCTTTTGTGCCACAAATGTGTAGAGAAGGTTTTAAAACGAAATTTGTGCTACATTATATGAAACAAGTTTACTTCACTGTGTAAATGCACTTATAATGTACAGTACAGTTACACACAATGTACATACATACATACCGAAGAAGGCATTTATAATACAGTATTTACACATCGCCTTTAATTATTTATCTTATACTACTCACATATATGTAAAAACTTACAGAAACCAAAGCGTCGGATAATTATGTTTGATAATTATGTTGAATGACGACTTCAAATTTCTTAATAAAAATGAAAAATAAAATCTGCATTCATTCAAGGTAATGAATGATATTTTTTCATACAATTAAGCACTACATAAATGCATTTTTACAAAAAGGGGAGAAATTTTCTAAGGCTATGAAGATAAATTCGAATTTAACTAACGCACAGACCTTAACCAATACCTTTAACAGAACTCTGTAAACATAGATTAACATAGATCTGTAAAGCAATTAGCGTCAAGCTATTGTTGGATTTGGAAGTCTATTCCTTTTAAATGAAGATACCTAGAAGAATTTTGTAAACGCCATGTGTATATATATGAAACAAATTTTAAGTTTATATCAAAAATTAAGCCGCTTTTTCAATGAATTCCTTTCAATAAATGCTTGAAACTTGCGTGATATGTTGACGGTAGTCGACCAACCAAAAATAGTCAAATTTCAGACGCTAGTGCGGCCAAACTAGAAAATTTCAACTACACTTACATAGATCACGTGAATCTATATGAAAGCACCTTTCAGAAAAGCTAAGCAAATTCAAATTCCACTTTCCAGAACTATTTTTAAGAAATTTTTGAAAATTACTTACTTAACAACACAGCACTTAGCATAATAACATTATCAGAGAAAAATAAAATTTTAATTCCTTTTTAACAGAATTCAAACAACAAATTCGTTTTCTTTTCTGTTAATGTCGTACACGCTGTATATTTATTAGACAGAGCTGTGTGTTTGCTTAGTATATAAAGTGTAAGCAAATTTGAGACTCTGACGCGGCCAAACTGATGACATTAACAGAGAAAAGCGCAAATGTATGTAAGTATGTAAAGTTTAAAGACGTAATGGAAAACAGAACAATTTAACAATATACGAAGATTTTGTCTTCAAACCCTTAAAAATTTCAAGCACATGCTATATGTATACATGCTACATATACATATATATTAGTTTGGGGAAAAAGAAATCGATTATTTTTATATGAACTTCAGGACTTTATTTAACATGCTTCGGATTGTCCGATTTGGGTTAAATATGCACCGTTTTGTTGTATGATTTGTTGCCATTTTAAAGGTAACTTCAAAATGCCTCTCTCATAGAAGTCCTGGTCTCTGTTTGCAAAAAACTCTAGTAGTCGATTTTCACAATCCTCCCTAGATTCCAATTTTTTATCATTAAAGAAATTTTGCAATGCAAGAAAAAGATGATAATCGCTTGGTCCCAAGTCCGGACTGTATGGCGGATGCATTAAAACTTCCCAACCAAGCTCCCGAAGTTTCTGGCGAGTCATTGTAGATGTGCGTGGCCTAGCGTTGTCCTGGTGGAACACGACACCTCTCCTGTTGGCCAATTCTGGCCGTTTCTGGTCAATTGCTATCTTCAAACGGTCCAGTTGTTGACAGTAGAGATCAGAATTTAGCGTTTGGCCATATGGAAGCAACTCATAATAAATAATCCCCTTCCAGTCCCACCAAATGCATAGCAAAACCTTCCCGGCCGTTAGTCCTGGTTTGACCACCGTTTGAGGTGCTTCACCGCTCTTTGACCACGATCGTTTTCGCACAGGGTTATCGTATGTGATCCATTTCTCATCTCCAGTCACCATCCGTTTAAGAAATGGCTCTATCTCATTAATTGGTGTGGCACCCAAACATCGAGCTTCTTTTTGAATCCAGCTTTGTGTAAATGGTTTAAAACTGTTTTATGGTCGATTTTTAGCTCCTGGGCGATGTTACGACTGCTAACATGCCGGTCAACTTCGATCATTTCTCCGATTTTATCGACATTTTCGACGACCGGCCTACCTGTGCGAGGTGCATCTTTAACATCAAAAATTCCTGAACGGAATCTACGAAACCAAAATTGTACATAATTGGCTGTTACAGTATCGGAACCATAAACACCATTCACAATTGTAGCCGCCGGGCTTGCATTTTCGCTTTTGTCAAAGAAAAACTGTAAAATGTACCGAATTTTCTCTTTGTTCACTTCCATTTTTAACACGCTGTAACTGAATGCACCAAACAAAAAACAACAAAAGAATTTTTTTTACTGCGAAATGTCACCTTTCCAACGAGCATAAATCTGAAATTGTTTGATCGATACTTTACGAGAAATCTACCAGTGTAGCCATCTACCGAAAAAATAATGGATTTCTTTTTCCCCAAACTAATATATATCTATAAGTAATACATATAAAACGCCTCAGTGATAAATAAGCAAAAACGTTATGCTTGTCCAGTTCTTTTAACGATCGACTTAGTAACCGCAAGGCTTTTGCTTATTAGTTCTGGGCGTACAATTAACTCAACGAAATTATTCTAGCAACAGACATTGAAATGCTTCGAATCTTATATGGCGCTTACACTGAAGATGGTTTCAATGAATTTTATTAAATTCACACAAAGAATGAATAATGAAATAAAATCATTAGTAAATCGTAATTTCATTGAAATTACATCTAAATCCAAAAATGTTTCCCTTTCGTTTTTCAACCAAATTACTAAATAAATGCAGCTCTGCTCTCCGCTAGTTTCGCTCTCCGAAACGAAGGCAAACAAATAGAAAAATTATATTTACAGTTAAGCCGAATCTTTTATACCCGCCATCTTTATCTTGAAACAAGTAAGGAAATTATATTCGGCTATGCCGAACCCACCTCCTTTGTCTTAAAAAAATAAAAAATAAAAAAACATTAAATTTCGATACCTCATCATATTGGATAGACATGGCAGATATGTTGCACGTTTATGGAATACCTTGATAACTTTTATTACCTAATCTCTAAATAATACGCAAGACACCCCAGTTTTCAATTCTTATTACACTGTAGGCGTGTCCTTTCCCGATTTGACTCATTTTCAATATCAACGTATGTGCAAGAACTTACGATGTTTTTGCCAAATTTAATGGAAATATTTTAATCTTTTCGATTGGGCAGCCATTACACAAATAAACGGACAAACAGATGGACTTATGAACGTAGACGAATTTGTAGTTAAACCTTAAAAACTGCACACCAATTTGTTGGCTGTGGCACTCCACTCCTTTCGAATCGCTCATCAATATCATATCTATTCAATGGTCGTATCGATGCAACAACTGTTAAGTACCTGTATTTAAAAAAGCTTTTAAATGTATATATATGTCTATGTAACATATTTCTAAAAACATAACTAAACACTTCCTGAAGACATTTGCTAAGTAAAACATTCTCCTATAACTTTCCAGCGGGAATTAATTTGACCCACACAAGTCGTCTTCTTAAAGTAGCCTTCTTTTCTCAAATATTTTTTTTTTTTTACAATTTCTGAAAAATGATATACTTCTCCGATTATAAATAACAATTTGGAAAACTTTACAATGCATTTTCCTATGTAATGCTTGTGATTGTAAAATAAATTCATTTAATTGAATCGTTGAAATCTCCATCAAAAAATTAAGTGTAAAAAGTATTATATTCAAATTATGAAAAAGGCTACTTATCGACTATTCCGATAACATTTCGTTGCATTACTTTTTGTTATTTATTATTGTAATTTTTTTCATATTTCCTGAGCTGAATATGATTCTGTGTTAAATAATACAAAAATAATGCATATAAAATCGTAAAAATACTGATAAAATCTTTCGCTTGTTTCCGCATTGAAGCTGTTGAGACATATGCGTGTGTGTGTGTGTGTGTGTATATATAAGTGCTTTATGGATAACAATTCCTTTCGGTAGATATAGTAAATATATATTTTATTATTAAAGCATAGAGAATAACAAGAAACACTGACAGAAATTACAATAATAATAACGGAAACAATAAAAAAAAAAAAAGTAAAAAAATACTCTTCCATGTCAAGAGTACTCTCATGATTGAATGAATGAATGAATGAATTATAAGCATGACATGTAAGAAAAGCATACCAGAAGTGTGCAACTTGTTGGTTCGGCTGCTGGTTGATTGCTTGAAAATAAACACATAAGAAAATAATATACGGTTTCACCGAATATTTTATACCTACCACCTAAAAAAAAAAAAAAACTACACTTTAAAGGTGGGCGTGGCAGATTTATCGAATACTAGAGAAACTTTTATTGTGTAGTCTATGAGTAGTAAGGCAAAACACTCAGTCAACAGAAGTGTTTTCAGCTTACTTTACACTGTAGACGTAACTTAGGACCTAGTAGGCCTCTTTTGTTTAAAACCAGCTTGCTTGTGAGACCTCCCAAATTTTCTGCCCTACATGAATCCAATATCTTTATTTTTGAACAGACGAATAGACGGATATGCTTAAATAGATTCTACCTTTGATGCTGATCGAGGTTATATATGTAGGCTTTTCGGGGGGTCTTTGAAGTTTCCTTCTAGACGTTACAAATAAAATGAAAAATAACTTTAAAAATGCATCCATTTGTGTATTTAAATTTATGTTTATATAGGTATGTAGATATGCGAATATATAAAAAAAACGTAAGTATGCAATAATACTCAATTCAAAATGAGGAAGCGAGAAAGAAAGGGAGAGAGGGAGAGAGGGAGAGATGCAGAGTCCTTTAAAGTAAACAATAGCTTAGCAATTGCTATCACAATATCAATGTCATTAGTTCACTTTTGTTATAAGTATAAGTATGTTGTTGTGTGTGCTTGTTGTGAAAGCTATGTGCATTGCATACAATTTATTAAAATGCACTAAACTTTAGTAAGCACACGTATATACAAATATTGTAATTAATTTATATTTTTGAGAACAATCTAATGAAGTATACTTTTAAAATTCAATTCATAATACAAAATGAATGATTTTTTTTTTGATTTTATATTGATTTCTTTGCAATTCTCATTTCATAAACTCTAATAAATTAATTATTTTCTCTCTATCTCAACTAAACTTTCATTAATATTTCGAGATTGTGTGAGAATACAATTTCTTCATTATTTGTTACTTTTTAATTATCGCTACATGGATATTAAAAATATAAATATCTGGTACTCATGTTAAAATTATCATTTGTAATGACAGTTGTCTGTCTTTTGCTATCGTCAATAAATTGATTAAAGAAAAAACAGAAAAAAAACTGCTGTAGAGAAAAGATTGCAATCTTGCAGCACATGTTTGCAAATGACAACCGCAAATGCAACAAAGCAAAAAGGCAAAGAAAATCTGAATAAACTGGCAATCGAAACCGTGAAAGCAAGTATGAGTGAAAATGAAACAGACGTGAACTAACAGCCGTCCCAAGTAGACAAAAGAACAAAGACAACAGAAATCTCTTTTGTTCAGGTTTTTAAAGAAAATTGATAAAAATCGCGGAAGAGAAATGATTTTTATCAGAATTTGTCAGACATTAAATTGTTCTACGATTACACAGTCTATGTCTACAAGATGATAGAGTGCTTCTGCCTCTCTCTCTCTCTTCCCGACAATATCAGCGAAGACAAAGCCGACGCTTTATTTATTAATATATAAAGAAAGACATGAAAAACATGCTAACATATTTATGAGTTTATTACTACGACTCGAAATGATTGAACACAATGAACTGTGATGATATGATACTTGTTTTCAATTGTAAATTGTTCAGTATTTATGGTTTCCTCGAGTTTTGGACGTCTCTTTTAAACCTAATCTATAACGTAAAGTGCAAAACAAATCTAACGAAAGATCAAACCTATAAATTTGTAGACATTGTTGCAGGTCTATAGTTCCAGGCTACCAAAAAATGTATTATAAATTCTTCCCTTTAATATCTCTAATGGAGGTTTCCTGATTATCCTAATAGGATTATCTATGATGTGATGAAAAAACTTAAACAGGAATACTTTGGTATAAAAGCTATTTGCAAGTTCGCAAATTTTAAATTATTATTGTAACATTTTCTCCTTCGTCGTTTCCACAAACGAGGGTGTTAAAAGAATATTCTATCTTCTAAGCATTTTTAAGATAACGCAAATAAAATTGTTTGGAATCAAAAACTAGAAAATCCTTTATTGCTACGTAGAAAACATGTGTCTGTTAGATATTATCGCAGAGTGGAAGCCAAGTGTAACTCTAATACACTGACTAGATGTATCGTTCGACTCCTCTAACCTATTATAAAATTATGATAGTTTTTTATATTTCGCCAAACAAACTAAAAGTTTCATTTTTTTACTTTTTTTTACCTCTTGAGACGTTAAGATAATTAATTTTTAACTAAATGCAAGTACAGACAAGAGCTACATTAACGTTTGAACTGTACACTACACTTTATACTGTACTGTATACTATACTGTATACTCTCCTGTACACTATACTGTATACTATATTGTATACTATGCCGCATACTATACTGTATACTCTCCTGTACACTATACTGNTGTACACTATACTGTATACTATATTGTATACTATGCCGCATACTATACTGTATACTCTCCTGTACACTATACTGTATACTATATTGTATACTATGTCGCATACTATACTGTATACTCTCCTGTATACGATACTGTAAACTATACTGTATATTATACTGTATACTATACTGTATACTATACTGTGTACTATATTGTATACAGTACTGTATACTATACTGTATACTATATTGTATACAATACTGCGTACTATACTGTATACTATACTGTATACTATACTGTATACTCTACTGTATACTAAACTGTAAACTATACTGTATACTATATTGTATACTATACTGTATACTATACTGTAAACTATACTGTATACTATATTGTATATTATACTGTATTATCAATAAGTAAAGGATGCTTCAAAAAACGATATGAAATAATACCATGAAAAACTCGCTTGTTAGTAATTATTTACAGTGCATTTTGAATGGAGGGGAATTTTACATGGTATGTCGCACCCGCCACTGCATGTTGAAGAAAAACTCCGTGCTTTCACTTTTCCTTATTACGAAATCGCTTATTTTCGACCGCACTATGATATTGAATAACAATTCTTATAAATCATAAAAAAATATGAGTTCATTTATTTTGACATTTTACAAATAGAAATCAGAGACTTAATGAGCTGTAGATTATGTTTTATATATACATATATACTAAACTAATAACTAAAAAAGTGAATAACAGTAATATAACATAACAGTTAAATCCCAGCGAATTTAACAAATATAGATTTATCTAATCTTTGACTTCAGGTTTTTACTTATTGTGCTAGTAATGAGTCTGTATGAAGTGTAGGGCTAAACTATGGCATCTTTTCAGTCTTCTTATTTCAGAACTCTCGTCTAATAAGTTTAGAACTAAAGATATTATTGTGCACGCTTTATCTGTACAATTAATTAATGCTAAATCGTTTTATTTCATCTTTCACTTTCGGGACATCAAAAGTGACATTTAAAACGTTGTTACTCGTAAATCAAGGAGCATTTGTGAATAGTCATAACGTTTTCGACTGATATCTCTGTAATATTTCCACGTTAGTATTGCTGGATGTTTCCCATAGCTGGATCCCATACATCCATATTGGCTTTAGAATAGTTCTGTAAAGCATAAGTTTGTTCTTTGAACAAAATTTGGAATTTGTTCCTAAAAGCCGGTATGTCTTCTTTGTTTTCGTATCTAGTTGTTGACGTTTTGATTGTATATGCTTTTTCCAAGTTACTCTTCTGTCGAAAAGTATTTCACACTGTTGTATAGTGGAACTGTTTCGCCATTTAATATAGGAAAAGAACAACCTTCTTTTGTTAGAGTAAATGTAACAAACGTCGATTTTTCGGTATTTACTTTAATATTCCAGTTTTTGATCCATCTTTCTGTCGCAAGTAATTGTTCTTGGATAATATAATATTATCTGCACCATTACTGCTAGCGGCTACTATTGCTGTATCATCTGCATAGGTGGCCATTGTAACATCGTCGAAATTGGATCTAAGACCCTTCTCCAAACAATATATGACATATGAAGATCGTCCTAGTTTGAATAATATTCTTGAAATGAAGACAATATGGTTTTTAACGGTACTTACTGGAAAATTAAATTGATTTGAAATCTTTCTTTCTGGTCAATGATACATATATCTTACGAAATCTCTGATGGCATGGCCTGAATGTTACACATCGAACGACAGTGCCACGGTACAAAAAGATATCAAATCCTATGTCATATTTATTTGCATATTTATTGTGAAAAGAGAGCTAATAAAATTCTAAGATATGTAAACATTGAAATTATTTCACGAACTCATCAAAATAATCAAGCTCTATCATTGAACCGAAAATTCATGTTTTCATTAAGTCAAATTAGGATAAAATGTTGGCTCGAGTTCAAAACAACATTTTTTTTTTTTTGCTTTTTGGATATTTTTGGTTTTTCTTCTTTATTTATTGCCAATGTTTTTCAGCCTTTTTTTTTGGCGGTAATAAAAAGCCATGTTAAAGTAACAATAAAAAACATATTAAAATTTATTGGCTCTCGAAAAACATGCGAAAAAGAACGCGTTATTGTACATTTTCCAAATATTTACAATTAATTTACGGTTAAGAATGTTGTAATATGTGTAATGAAGAGATGAGCGCATTTAAATTTCTATACAATTTACATTTATTATTATCTAGAGAATGAAGAGTCTCGAAAGTTTTCCTATTTCCTCGTAAAATGAAACGTGAAAACACTAAAAAGCTAACCTTTATTATTAAAGCAATTCAAATTAACCCATCTTAACCCAAAAAGATAGTAACCGTTTCGCTTGTTTATGTTTCATAATATGAATTATGCCGTCTATATGTGGTTTGGTATTTTCACTTTCTTTTGATGGTTTAGTCTTTTAAAATGCATAAGGCTATACAGCATCTATACTATTACTTATTTATGTTAACCATCTCAAAAGCCATTGAGCCTTCATTTCATGCATATCAGTATAACAGCACGTGGGTTATATAGGAACGAGATTGTTATATTAATACGGAAATAATATCCATAGGGAGTTAAAAGGAGAACAACGCATACATAACAAGAAGGAAAATTATATATTCAGCTGCGCTAAATCTTTTATAGCCACCACCTTAATCTTAAATAAAAGCTCAAGAAAAAAATTAAATTTTAATACTCTACGATGTTAGGTAGACGTGGTGGATTTTTCCAATTTTTGTGGAATACCGCGGAATTTTTATTATGCAGTTTATGAATATATTATGAATAGTGAGGAGAACACCCAGAAGTTAGAGGTATTTCACAGTTTATATTATATATACTGTAGACGTCTCGATTGACCGATGTGGCTTATTTTCAACATTAGGGTACCTGAAACAGCTTTTCAATATTTCTCCCGATATTTTGAAGTTTTGGGTCCAGGAGAATGTTTATCGCAAACATTACACAGTTGGACAGACGGACGTGATTAAATCGATTCTAAATCTGATGCTGATCAAGAATGAATATGAATACTTTATGGGGTCTTTGAAGCTTCCTTCTGGATATTGCGAACTAAATGACAAAATGAATGTAGTTCCAGTTGTTTGGTGATGGTGATAAAAATAATGTGAAACATTACAGTCTGACAGGTTCGAAGAAAAATATTCTAAACTGTGTTCCATCTAATACAATTCTCTATTTTCTTTAGAAATTACAACGATTTACTTTTCATGAAAAAGTTTATTGTGGAGCATTCCGAAAAGGAGGCCAATGTAATCTAAACTTATTACAGTAAATTTATATGTCATGTTTTAATCGCCATGTCATGTTTAATCGCCAGGACCAACTTCCACCAAAATGAAAAAACGCTTCCTTTTTTAAAAAAATTTGATATGAGTGTATATTAGAAAAACGTTTCCACACGATCCAAATTTTCAAAATTTATTGAATATGTCAAAATATTGCTTTCTTTTGGTTTTTATGGAAAAGCGTTAGAAATCGCAAATTTTTTTTTTATTATCATTTTTTCTTCAATGAGACATCTTACGAAGAATGATTCTAAAAGTTATCCACAGGCTAATAGATCTTCAATATAACAAGTGCTTGAACCAAAACATGTCAGTTTGTCAAATTTCATCAAAATATATCCAAAATTTCGACCTACAAATGGAACCTACAAATATGTCGACTACTTGTTAAGAATGTACATCACGACTGACTTCTTACGACTAACTTCTCTTAAGCGAAATGCTCCGCTTATAAACCTTACGAATATTACAAATGCCGCGTCCCATTCTATGACACCGGCTAGTCCCTTGCTGTCAGATTTCCCGGCGTTCTTTCACTATGCCTTATGAGCGTCATAAACCCTGTTTCCCATTCTGCTATACCTTGCTGCTGCATTTTCCGCGACATAGTTTCATTAATCCCATTACTTGTTAGATTTGCTTCCATCGGCTGTTGCAAATGCCACTTTTTATGATCACGGCAGGAATTACACATAGGAAGGGATATTCCCTGTCGTAGATTTCGGCAAGTTGCTGCAAGCGTACTTTACCAATTTGTGATTTTCGTCACAATATTAATTAATCATTTTATATAAAAATTCTTTCTTATTTCTAATGCCAAAGCATAAGTATACTAAACGGGCATTCTTTTTATTATCGAAACTATGCAAACAATATAAATTTTGTGATTAAATTAAAAATTGAAATTAGTTTAGTCAACTCATTTCTTATAATGCATTCGAATTTAAACACGTCTTGTTAAACTATCATGGATTTAATAAATGCCTAATATCTTGTAACTAACAGTTCGCCTGTTAAGTGATTCCTGAAAAGTTCCGTTATAATTCTAAAACAAAGCATTTGATATATGTATGTACATTTCAATCTGCTCATTGAGCTCTGCATAAATAGAGAAAGGTCAACACTTCATCAAAACGTAGTCTAGAGAGCTTGTCGGCCCCCACACACTATAAAAATACTGTACATGAGTTTTGTGAGACCACTTCACTTGAATGTGCCTCTGTTTTATGGTCTCTTTTCTACAAGTGTTATGAAAAGATTCAATAGAATCCATTCAAAAGCAATTTATGTTGATTGTGCTTAGGAATTTGTGTTCGAACCTATTTGTCTATTTGCTTCCTTATGAAAATAGATTGCTTTTGTTATTCCTCCCCATCACCAAGAGAAACGTAATTTTATTCTTGATGTTTCCTTCTTAATTAAGCTAATAAATGGTAGTATTGAACTTACTACGTGTGATAAGGTTCAGTTCAATTTCTAAATATCTTCCTAGGAACTTTTTTTAAATAAAAAAAAAAATTTTTTTGCAAATGTAGATATAACTACTATGAGCTTATCAACCCGTTTCGGGGTCCTTTGCAATAATCTAAATATCTATAACCTAATCTTAATGTCAGACTCCTTACATGCTATCAAATTAACTTTCAGTCTCTAAAGTTTCATTCAATTCGCAAATCAAATTGAAAATTTTCACTGCATTGGTTGTCTAGCTTTCGCAAGTTTGCAATGTTTTAGGGTTTCACTCCCAGCTGAAATATGTACCAACTGCAAGTGTGTCTTTGCACTAGATGAGTATAATATTTTTTTTTTATTTTATTTTTTCTATATTTTTTCTTTATATTTTGTAATATTTAATTTATAATATTTAGCGTAAGATTTATCTCTAAAAGCTAATTTTATTCAACTGTTCATTTAAAATTAAATTTCAAACATTTGAATTCTTACTATTCACAAATTACTCGTTTAAAATTCCCGAAAAGCTGGAACATCATTGAAAAAAAAAAATCAAAAAATTTGAAATATTATTTAAAAATAACTTTATAAAAAGAAATCAATCTGAAATCAATCCCATTTACTTTGTATAATTACATAGCCCTTGGCCGATTATTATACGCACAAATAATCAAAAAAAATTCCACGACTCTTTAGTGTTTAACTTAAATGGATGGTTTCCAAATGTCGTCTCAAAGCGATAGTAATCTCCTAACTCGTTTAAATTTAATACAATTTTCTCATTTATATTTCTTCTCTCGCTCTCTCTCTCTCTCTCTCTCTCTCTCTCTCTCTCTCTCTCTTACAATAGATGAATAGGAAGAAAGAAAAATGTTACGCATCGTAGCATTTTTTTGTCTAACACTTAAACTTTTCCAATTGCATGTGCACATGGAAACAGAGAAACAGAAAAGTTTTACTATACGTTTTTCATTTAACTTTTTATACAAAACCCTGAATTGAAAAAGACTACAATTGTGAAAAAGAAAAGAAAAATCAAAAGGCAAACGGAAAAGCTTCTGTATTGTAAAACATCAGCAGAAAAATATATTTTGTTATCGTTACATAAGAGAACCTTACAGTGATACATAGTAGACCATAACACTACACAGAATGTTTTTGTGTATATAGTGAATATATGTGTGTTTACAAATGCATATAATTTTCTATATATATTCTAAATTATATAAAGTAATAACTGTCAATAACGGTTGCGTTTGTAAATAAATTGTCTTTTATAATGTAATACTGTGTGTAAAATAATATCTCAAAACATTTTACGCGCTGCATTCATTTATAACGGGATTGCATAAATTCTTTGCAAAATTACTAAATAGAGTTAAAAAGAGTATATACACAACACACATTTTTTCGTACGTCCATGCGTAAGCAGAAATACGCTTCGCGTATATATATGATATGTTTATGATGATATGATGATATGATGATGTATATGATATATGTTCTTAGTAACGGATTTCCCACCGAAATGTGATCTGATCTATTCGTGTTTTTTACATATTTTACAAGCACAGATAATATTTCCAAAATTTTCTCTTTTGATTGCGAATGTTTCAAATAGAAGGAAGTCGAACAAATGCCTGCAATAATTGAAAAACTAAGAAACATGGAAACGATGAAAATGTAAATAAGTCGTATATCACCACCCAAAGAAGAAACAAAAGAAAAGTTTTACGTTTATTGACATACGCGGTGATGGGTTTCTAATACAATTTATATATTAGTTTGGGGAAAAAGAAATCCATTATTTTTATATGAACTTCAGGACTTTATTTAACATGCTTCGGATTGTCCGATTTGGGTCAAATATGCACCGTTTTGTTGTAAGATTTGTTGCCATTTTAAAGGTAACTTCAAAATGCCTCTCTCATAGAAGTCCTGCTCTCTATTTGCAAATATATCTTGAAGAAAGAACAAAAGAACAAAAACAAAGGAAAAGTTAATAAAAGAAGTAAAATCTATTATTTTTTTGAGAGCTTGCTATTCGTCGCATTTTTGGTGCCAACGTT
>KK351013.1:3799241-3814209 GCA_000671755.1 Glossina brevipalpis
TGTAATTAAATATATTAAAATAATACAAATACATTCGAAATTTATGCTAACCCATTCCCTATGCCTTTTGGTGGTACAATGAAGCATAAGACAATATACGTACTACGCAAGATAATCGCCTATAAAAAGAACCCGAGAATTTCTTGAAATCCTAGGGCATTGAAATTCGACAACAGAAAATTCCCCTACACATTCAAAATGAAACTTACTTAAATCATACATAATTTAGCTAAATATGTTAAAATAATACAAATACATTCGAAATTAATGCTAACCCATTCCCTATACATTTTGGTGGTAAAATGAAGCATAAGACAATATACGTACTACGCAAGATAATCGTTTAAGGAGAATCGGGGAATTTCTTGAAATCCTAAGGTATTAAAAATCCCCCAAAAATCGCGACTCTAGACTTAAAGTATTCTTAATTAAAGTTTAAATGTAAATTTTTCCTTAAGACTGTCCATGTGCCCCGTGCGATCTAAAGATCATACCTAATATTTTCTAACATTATTCGTTTAATCGCATTTTGCCCTTTTACTTATGCATTCATTTATTTGTTTCTTTTTATTATTTATTTATTTAGTTATTCATTATACTAAATCGTTTGGTCTAATCTACATTTATTTCTTTTTCTTTTTTTTTTTTAACACATTTAATCGCACTCATTCATCATCATTATATAAGCGACGTGCGTTTATAATGAAGAACATCCATCACAATATATAAAAAACACGACAAGAGAAACGAATCTAAATATCGAAAACACAGCACAAAGTATACTGGAATTGGTTTTAAAAAAATTTGATGCAATTAAATTAAATAAATTGTATGCAAACATTTTGTCCTGGACAAATGAACTAAAAGTTTACTTGTATATGACGATTTTATACAAATAATGTAAATTTGATCACTAAATTATATTTCCGGTGCGTGATTTTTAATTTCATTTACGTACGGTCAAAGTCTTCCTACGGCCTAATATGGAAATAGATAAAATCTAAACAAGATTAAACAAATAAAATATGTTTTCAATGATGCATTTTTTTTTCTGTGTTGTAAGCAAAAACTGTCGTAAGCATCAGAACATGAGTTACGACATTTGAATATCGACAAATTTAATATTGATCACCATTCCGTCATCATTATTCCTAAAAAGTTTAAGTTAAAAACAAGTTAAAACATTGTACGACCATTAAAAACCCTTCACTACTTTGTCTAATACAATTCTAATCTCAGTTTCGTGAAAAAATCCCACACAATATATTTTGTTTCGACTTAAATGCATGCTTTTCATGAGAGTGCTTATAGGAAAGGGAGTCTCAAGCATGAATTGACGTACCACTGACTGACTGATGTGCTACAAATTAAACATTACTATCATACAACGGCTTACTTTTTACGAAAAGCTTTATAGGCGGAGGGGTTCAAAAAATAGACCTAGATATACTATTAAGGGCCAATATTTTCACGATGAAATACAAAAGAGCGGATTTTTTTGTTATCTAAAGGCAGAGTTTTCATGAGAATTCATATACATAGTTGAACCCAAAAAAAATATACCAATTTGGTCCAAACCAAGTACAGTTAATTTTTATGTTGTTTTGGTTACCATTTTATACAGCCGAAGGAGGAGGGGCTTACATTAATTTTCTCAGTTTGTTTGCAACATCCAGAAAGAAACTCTAGAGCCTCTTGAAATGTGTACATATTCTTGATGAACATCAACTTTAGAATTCGCAGAATTGAAGAGATCGGCTTCAAAATTTACAGAAAAGTTTAAAGTTTCCCCAACCCAGCGGTTGATACTAAAAATAGGACACATCGATCAAGGGATGTTAAACGGGAATACTTCTGTTTTCGAAAGCAAAAAAAAAATGTGTGACTTTTGCTCGTAAACTAAAGATGGATCTATAAAAATTTTCACTTACCTTGCGCTAGCTATGTATGATCTGCATAAAAATGAAAAATTGACTACTCCGACCCAATATAATAAAATAGTAAAATTTTGTTGTTTTTTTGCGAAAACGTTCGTAACATCAAAAACAAGCTTCGTACACCCCATAAAGTGTATTCATTTTCGATCAGTATCAAATTCAAAATCCACCTAGACGCTTTCGTCCGTCCGTGTGTTTACTTGTCTGACTGCTTATTTGTGCAATATCTGCGTGTTTTCAGCTTATTTTGTGCTTTAACCGAGTTGGGTTCATTTTTAATATCAGCGCACATGCAAAAACTTTATATAATTTCGCCAAGTTAGATCCAGATATCTTCATTTTTGATACTAGAAAAATGGCAGACAGTTGGACAGACGGATGGACATATTGATATTTACTATTTGAAGCTTCTTTTTTGATATTACAAACGTCTTCTCAAAAAAAAAAAACAAATTTCAATACTCCCTTCTACCGAGTAGGCGTGGTGGTTGTTTTCCATTTTTGTGCAAGCACTACACGACAGACAACAGAATATATGTAGGGATTTCTATAGATCTATCTGCTATAGTCTATAAGTATTGAGCGAAGAGCCCAATTCCGTTCTGGCTTTGAAAAACAGAAGGGTTCCTATTGTATTGGAGGTGCGCCTTTTGACCGATTTGGCCATTTTCGATACCTTCCAAAGTCTCTGCCAAAATTTAAAATTAACATACCCCATCCTTTGATGGTGGGTATAAATAAAGACCGAATTCTATGCATTAAACGATTGCGTTCTTTGTATTATCACTTCGATTGGGTAGACGATTAGATTGGATGACATAATAGCTTCCCTTATTAAAAGTTATGATGGTCAATTGTATCCTTAACGTGTCAATATCGGCGATGGCAAGTTTTTTCCAGAACGCAATAGCTATAAAGTCTTGCAATGTCATTTTGTTGCGTTGGAATTTCGTTAGCGGTTGAATAGATATCCGTCGTTCGAAAGCTGGAGGCTCATTCTATAGCTTCTGTAGACTATCAAATTCTACTTTAGAATATAATTTTGTAATAATGGCGATAATTTTTCTCATTTTTTATATTCAATACTCAATAGCACACCAATTTTGGTGTCTGCGATGGTGTGATCATCGTTTGCATTAGCATTGAGTTAAAAAAAAGGACCCATACAATCTCTTAGAAAGTTGTATTTTAATGTAGAAATTGATAGTCTACACAATTATAAAATAGCCGCCTGCATGCGGATCTATGGTTGCTCGTAGTGAACTCAAGTCTCGTTGACATTTAGCATACGAATCAATAAATCATTCTATACGAGCCAGTACTCGTTGCAAATCGATAGATCATTACAAACTCTTTGCTGCTTGAACTCACTAAATAGCTACTCAATACCGATCTGCCTATTTTTCGAATTGACACTTATATTTATTTGTCAAGCTCCTACACAAGAATGAAAATGATGTAAACGCAATCGTTATTTCGCTAACGGCTTATCCGCTAGAAACCGTAAGCACGCATTAATTTTGATTTAAATTTTTTTTGAAAGTTACTCGATTTCAAACAAACTTGATTAAAAGACGCGTCATTAATTTCATAACTTCCTCGTTTCTTTTTTTTACGAGAACGTTGCAAAGTTCTATCAATGCTGGAAAAAATTTTTTATAAATAAATTTTGCTGATAATCCATGAATGTGTTTAGCGTCACCATCATCTGATGATCGACCTAATGATTTAGATTTGCTTTGCATGTGTGTGTGTGTGACTTTTTAATACTAATTTAAGAAGCATAACATAAAAAAAATACATAATTTCTTCGAAACATCAAAATTATTGTACACATTTTTTTATGTTGATAAAAAATTACTTTTTACTTTAAATCAGTAAAAAAAAAATTCCATAATTTAAGAATTTTATAAATATAATTAAACTTATCATTTAATGATTGATACAAAACATTTCTATGTTTGTTTTTTCTCTTCCAACTATTTGTGATTGCTGTCTTTGCCTTGCCATCATCAATGCATGCGCTATTACAGTGCCACTGCTGATGGCGTACTGACAGACAATCCGCATTTGGTTTTGTTATTTTATATGGCACAATTGTTTTTGCGTGAATTAGTGAAAAGCTATCGTCTTATACAAGTGGTGCCAATGGACATGTCTGGCTATTATGGTAAGTTCCGTTTTTAATGATATCTTCTTCTTTGCCTCCATCTTAACAAAAAAAAAAAAAAAAAAAAAAGACAAAACATCAGCATTATTTAACCACAAATGATACAATACTCTTAGATTGGTACATAGACAAATGAATGTTTAGAGGGCATTTATGTGCCAGAATTATTAAATAAGAGACGAAAACGAAATATAAATAATGCAAGAATAAGTTTTGAGAATAATATTAAGGTTTCTTAATGGTAAGTGAATGAAAGCAATTATAGCTCTTGGCAGCAACAAAACGCTACGTCAACACTTTGCACCCAAGAGAGTTGTTATTCTTGAGAAGTACTTCAAACAAAGCCACTAATTTAATGGTCTTCGTCAAATGGTCAAGGTCATTGTCACATTGAGATTTTTGTTGGGGTAATAAATATAGTTCGCACGCATATATAATCAATGACAATTGAAATTGTTTTCCGTTTTGAGGATACAGCAAGTATGATGTTATGGTAAAAAAAAAAAAAAAAACAAAAGAAAAGTCAACTGCTGTGAGAAGTAAATCAACAAATCTTCTACATCCGACCATTGAAGAATCAAGTTATGAGAAATTCGCCATTTCGTTTGTAACAACAACAGATCCCATAAGTAGCCCAACAAATTAGGCTGTCGTTCTGTCCTGCTATCTATTCGAACGGAAAACGGAAAAAGAGGAACTTAGTCGAGTTGTAATATGCGCATAGATCGTTGACAGTCACATTCGTAAGAAGTAAAAAACTTGTGTTTCACAAAATTCTTATTAATAAATAATCCCCTTCCAGTCCCACCAAATGCATAGCAAAACCTTCCTGGCCGTTTGAGGTGCTTCACCGCTCTTTGACCACGATCGTTTTCGCACAGGGTTATCGTATATGATCCATTTCTCATCTCCAGTCACCATCCGTTTAAGAAATGGGTCTATCTCATTCCGTTTGGCCAAGGCTTCGCAGATGGAAATTCGATCCATCAAGTTTTTTTCTGTTAATTGGTGTGGCACCCAAACATCGAGCTTCTTTTTGAATCCAGCTTTGTGTAAATGGTTTAAAACTGTTTGATGGTCGATTTTTAGCTCCTGGGCGATGTTACGACTGCTAACATGCCGGTCAACTTCGATCATTTCTCCGATTTTATCGACATTTTCGACGACTGGCCTACCTGTGCGAGGTGCATCTTTAACATCAAAAATTCCTGAACGGAATCTACGAAACCAAAATTGCACATAATTGGCTGTTACAGTATCGGAACCATAAACATCATTCATAATTGTAGCCGCCTGGCTTGCATTTTCGCCTTTGTCAAAGAAAAACTGTAAAATGTACCGAATTTTCTCTTTGTTCACTTCCATTTTTAACACGCTGTAACTCACAACTGAATGCACCAAACAAAAAACAACAAAAGAATTTTTTTTACTGCGAAATGTCACCTTTCCAACGAGCATAAATCTGAAATTGTTTGAACGATACTTTACGAGAAATCTACCAGTGTAGCCATCTACCGAAAAAATAATGGATTTCTTTTTCCCCAAACTAATATTTTACAAACTATAGTAGATGATACTTTAAAATTTACTGCAAATGGTTTCATGAAATTTCAATTTTAAAATGCTTTGAATCAGGCTGGTGGCATTTCACCTTTATTCTGTAGTGAATGGGTAACTAATTCGATTTAATTCAAGCATAACTTTTCTACCTTCATCTTCATCTCTCTATGTGAATTAGAAACTTACTTATTGATTCGATAATTATAGCTAAGATAGCAAATAGTAGAAAATATATTTGAAACGAAGTGACACGTACCAAGATCTAAAATAAATCATGTGCGATATGAGTAGGAAGCAATTTGTTGCAGCAACCACCTAACCTTGACTTATTGTTTTAAGGAAAAAAATATTGCAGAAATTTTTTTTCTTCTTAATGCAGTTGAAATGGTTACTTACTCTCACTTTTTTTCTTTACTAAATTGTTTTTTTTTTTTTTTTTTTTTTTTTTTTTTTTTTTCCTACATATTGTGCTGCTGCTGCTGCTGCTGCTGTGCTCTTGTCTTTATTATCTACGGCTTTATGATTGTGTGTGTGTTTGTTTACGAAAATGTATGCACATTTTTATACATGTGTATGTATGTATGTATGAATATGTGCGGCTTTGTGTGCAGAGAATCGTGCTGGTCCTTCCAATCTTGGCAATGTCATAAGTCAAATTCTGTTGTGTAAACAAATAACACCGGATTTTAATCAGGAAGAATTATGCAGTATTACAAAAGATTCACAGGACATGGCTGTGTTGCTTTCGGAAATGCAAGAGTTCATGCCGCAACATGAAACATATCTTGGTAAGCTATTCTTCTTCTCTTACATTGCTCTGTTTTCTGTTTTTCGTTTTTTTTTTTTTTTTTGCTTTCTTCCCATTCCTTTATTTATTTATTTCTATATTACATTTCTCTTCAGATTTTTAATTATATTTTTTGCCTGAGACAAACAAGCCTACGCATTCCTACCCAACCCAAAGGGTTGGCTGGTTTTTCTTTTCTTTACTTTTTTTGTACCTCTTTGTCTAAAGGAAATTAAATGAATTTTCCGATTACTGACTGTTGTGTTGTTTATTTGTTGTTTAAGAATCAGAAAATATATTTATTGCATTTGATTTACAAATGAGACTAATGCGACATTCGGTATCTTTGTTATTTGTTTATTTTATAAGATTCTTTTTTTTTTTTGTTTATTTCGACTTTGATGGAAATATAAAATAAGTCAAGTGTAAACGTCAAGGAAAAAGAAAAAGCTTTTCAATTTGATTTAATAAGATATTCAAAATAATGAAGAGATTTATTTTATTCTTAAAAAACAAAACCGGAATAAAATTTTGCGAAGTGTCACGTGGCGAAAGTTTAACACGCGGGAATAATAAAAAATGAATAAAAAAGATAATTAAAGTCAGAATTGATTCTTCATTTTATGAAGGTTTAAGTAAAAAAACTTCACGCTTACCATGAAACTTCTTTATCCCTTATCACAGCGAATTATGTGTCAGTGATTCGCTTAATTTTCAAAAGAAAAACAAGATTAAGATTAAGAATACCATGTAATCTACAGAATGGAATATGAAATATTATATTGATCTTAATAATTCCTTTACAATGAATTCCATATGCTACTCTATTCTATATGCTACAACGTCTTCATTGAGTCTACTTCCTGCTTATTCAGACATTAGTCAGCACATACATATGACTCGAAAATTTAAGTGTCTGCAGTAAAATGCATTTTCTACGTTAAATATGTAAAATAAGTTTTTGGAAATTGCATCTGACCTGACAACTTGACCATATAATGAAATGAGACGAACTCTTTAAAACGTACTACGTTTTTCCAAATTTTTTTCTGCATTAGAAAATAAGGTTACAAAACTATAAATATACATCATTTCGTTCAACTCTTATAGTTTTGTGGAAAAATCGGGGACCATTGCTTCTTATAAACCTATTTAGAAATTAAGCAGCATTTAGTTCTAAGTTCATTAGTTTTCTGTTTTATACACTTTTCATTGCTTTCTGTCAGAAATGGTGACAGTTGCTTTTCTTAGATCATTTTCGACAGACTGTTTAACGAATTCAATATTGATTTCAAGAAGTGTCGTGGATATGTGTTAATATACCGATCTGAGCTATTTCTAAAAATATTGCTTTTCTCTGTTGGTAGGTTTTGCACGTTTTCTTTGAATTTTTTTTTTTTTTTTTTTTATGATCATACATTCAGCTGATGTTCCCTTTATACGTATGGTTATGGAATCAAAAATAGTGAAAGAAGTGCATGCCCTATCGACAAGATTTATGTCTTCGTTCCTACCGAAGGGCCACACTAACGATTGGGCAGCAAGATATTCTCTAGGTTTGTTGAGATTGTCAACATAGTACAAAGGGTTCTCTCATTTAGCACCTGATCTCCAAGAATTTAATTGTTCACTTTAGTATTTCTGCACTTACTCGGAAGTGAACTTCCCCCAACATAATTTTAGTGATTATCATGTACTTGGAAAGACCGACACATTCAGGTAACGTTTCCAGTGTTCCCAGTTCAACTACTGCTTCAACCAATCATAGATAACTATTGGCATGCCACAGCATTATTATGATCTGAATAGCAGAGGACTATCGAGAAGGGAAGTAATCTAAAATATAAGCAACTCCGGAGCTTTCCTCCTACAGTCCGAAAAATACTTTTTACCTTTAACCGCCATGTGTTATAATGTCAAAATGTCGTTTATAGCTAGGACCCCGAAGCGGTAGAAGATGCGATACATTTATGTTCTGCCGTTGTCAGAAATATAATTTCACCAACCAGGGACTGCTACCTGATCATATGTCTTGACAGTAAGCATTAGCGATTACTTCATTAGTCTATTTCTTGAACTTGTATTATCAATTTGTATCAGTCAGTCATAATTTAGTTTTTGTTGTTAGTATTAGTAAATAAATACAACAGTTTGTCATTTTCGGAAAAAACCAAAAATAACGAAATATTCATTTAATGTAAAGAAGTACATGGCATAACATCTTTACTGTGTGTCTGGATATAACATATATAATTTTCTAATAAAATATTTTTGCTAATCTACTGACTCCAAAATTCATTTATTTCATAAAAAAAATAACGAGTTAAAAAATACTTGGTTCAAACTGTTGTCCCTCACATTTTCGGATCAGTAACGCTCGGTATGATCAGTAGCAAAAACAGAGTCTTCTATATAAATATTGATGTGGCAACTCCACGGAAATCGAAATAATGTATTCTGGACATCTATACGAATGTTGTTAATCGTCCTTTTTCACATATTTACGATTTTTGAAATTCAAAAACCCACAATAAACTTTAAAAATAATCTGAACTATATTTTTCTATTTGCAAAAACCTTTTTTTTTTAAAAAAGGGGTCCCGAACTGGTCTCGTACCATCCAAAACATAATTTTTCACTCACTATTGCGGCAAATTTGACAAAACGGGGAGCTCTTTTTATTATTGGGAATTTAATTCGATCCTATCAATTTTTTAAGCTTAAATATGTCAGAGTAACAAGTTTCTTCAAAATATCTCGAAAACTGCAAATGCCAAGTCGAACCATTCTACTTTTTTTACGCTTATTAAACGAAAATGATTTGTACAAATTTTCACTTTTATAACTAGTGAGTCTCAAATGTCGTCTCGCTGTCAATGTCATGTTCTCAAAAGCTATTTTCTTCTGGACATATCCCCTGAATTTAGAAAAGGAATTGAATCTATCAGAGAACACATAAAATAAATTGTCTTTTGTACGTGACAGGAAATGAACCAGATGTGTTCGTACTTTTTATAATTTTGCTGATTTTCTATTTACCGGAAATTTTTTTTATTTCTTTATTTGTCTGGCTATAGATTCATTTATATTATGTTTAAATATTATATTATCTTTTTATTTCTTTGCCAGTGGTTTATGTTATTTCATGATGTTTATAGCACAAAATTGTTCTTCTTTTTCAATCTTACTGGTCGAATATTTTCAAAATTTTTAATCAACACACCTTTCTTTGTCTTTCTCTTCATTATCATACTCACGCTCTAAACTATGCTTATCTTTTAATCAACTGCCTATTATTATCATTATTAGCGATTATTGCAGTCTTTTCACTTTCCAATTTTCTAGTTCTACAGAGCAATGAAAACTTGAAAATTTTTTCTAATAATAATTTTTTTCTCTCTTCTTAATCTCTTACATTTTATGATTTTACTAGAACGTCATACTGCTTTGGATACAAATGGACCTTGGGCAAGTAAAGGACGTAACAACTACATCTGTAAGAATATGAATTTGCTGTGCTGCGTGTCGCGACCAAATTATCTTTGAAAGTAAAATTTAAAGGAATTTATTAGAAATTAAACTTAAAAATCCTAAAACTTTAATCAAAGAAAATCAAAATAAATTTAAACTAAAGAAAGATAAAAAAAAAACCAAAAAAAAAAAAAAACAAAACAATTGCACCAAAGAAACAGTAAAAAAGAGCTCAATAAAATTATTTACGCGCAAAATGCATAAAAAAAAACCAAATCAACAATGTTAACAAACACATCAATTATTAACTCATAAGCGTAGAAAATAATCCGTAGGTTATGGTTATTATTTTTAAAAAATTAATGAAGGAAAAATAAGATATCAAAAAAAAAAAAAAAAACAAAAAAGAAAATCGTAAATAAATACCTGATCAAGGTCCAATATTAGAGAGAAATTATTTACATATAATATATACGTATTTTAGAATCGATAAATATTTTAAGAAAATGCAATAAATTTATTCAAAACATTAACAAAATTAACTTAAAAATGTTTATGAGAGAGAGAGAGCGATGTAATCGATATGAAATTTAATGAAAATGTTTTCTATTCTCCTTACCATACGCACACACACACACACACACACCCACCGCCACCAATCCTGTTAGTGGCACACATTTATAGAATATTAGTCTTGATTATAACGTACTGTTCAAGTGTTAATGATCATTTTTGACGTCCACCCCCAGCAAACCAATCGACCAGCAACACACGCTCTTATATACGTATAATAATAAACTTTAATTTCTCTTCCTCTTCTTCTTTTATTTACAGAAATTTCTAAAGCAGCTCGCATAAAAATTCTAAAGGGATTTGTTGCGACATTTACTTAATTTTAAACGGTTGGTAGAGCGTTTAACTGACATTTTAATTATTTGAAAGCTTTCAGATAAGTCATAAATTATGATAAAAATGTGAAAATGTGAAAATATGAAAATGTTAAAATGTGAAAGCTAATACTAAGTAAAGTAATATTAAGATTTATGGTTGGATTTATGTGAAAATCTCTGGCATTAAGTTTATTATCAATTCCATTGTTCAATGTGGTAAGTGAAACAAGGTTATAATGACTCATAATTTCAAGATTACCTTTCCATTATTGTTAAAAATCGAATAAATTACTCGTATGTTTTCATAAAGTGGTACATAGCACCGATCCACAAGAAGACTTTTCTTCTCCCCACATGAATAAAACAAAATATATTTCTACGAGGTTCCGTGTCCCTGGAATCTTTTCAGCCAATCTGTCAATGAGACAACCTGAGTTAAACAACTCTAGTGAGGAATTTATTCTCTGTTCACGTCACTGCTGCTAACCCAGAATTAATTTTTTTACAAGAAGTTCCGTAGAACAAGTCTCCATTTTTGCGCTTTCCAAGTTCATTCTGCGCAGATGTAACAACTAGTAAGAAATTGACATTCAGCTGGTTCCAAATCTTGTACAATCACTACTATTCATTTTACCCTACCAATAGTTTATGTAGAACGTAATCACTTATAAACTGAGGTGGGCGTGGCCAATGTTTTCCATTTTCCACAAAATAAATTTATATACTTTTAGACTTCTTTCTTTCGTAATTTATGAATAAGAATCAAAAAAATACAATTTTCAGTTTACGCTTTACTGTGGGCGTGACCTTAGGTTTGGCACATTTTCAAACAAAACCCGCGTGCAAGCACTTACAATGATTCTAGCAAATTTAAAGTCAATATCGTCATTTCTGAGGCATGGAAAGACAGACAGACAGACACGTAGACGAACAGACGTGGTTAGATCGATTCAGCATTTCACACTAATCGAGAATATTTGTACTTTATCGAATTTCTGAAGCTTCTTTTTGGTTGTTCCAAACATTATTACAAATGAGTGTTTCCCTATCATTCGATGGCGCATATGAAAAAAATGTTTGTCACTTAAGCAGACAGGAGGTATCAAAATGTAAGCCTTCACGGATATAGGATAACAAACAATCACATATGAGCCGGTTTTATGCTTTCAAAACTGTTAATGTTGAGGCACAACTGGCAAAACAAATACAACGCGTTTTCACCTAGCGAGTTTTATATGGAAATTTCTTGTACCTACTCCGTCTGTTTTTCAACAATTAGATTTGAAAAGTAATTAAATAAGTCCACAATTAATCAATATAAAGCTTTTGCTGGATTTCAACAAGTAATAAAGGTTAGTAGTAAAATTAAGTTCGAAAAACTGATTTCATTTTCGAATGCAGCACCAACAACTTAGTTGAAAACACTATTCGTATTCGTTGCGGCAAAGATGATGTTGATGAGAATAATTAATACACATATATACAGTGTACAATAACATAACAGTTATTTCAATAATTACAAACGTTTTGGTTCTCGATATAGATCCACTTCTGTATTTTTATATGTGAATCTGATAAATACTTTTCACAATATGTCTTTTTGAAATGATTTCATTTTCTTTCAAAATTGTTTACCTAACATTATGATTGTCTTCAAAATTGATTTGTAATTTCAAGACTTTATATTAAAATATATTTTTAGTGCAATTCGGCTTTTGTTAAAAAAGCAGACTCATGTGTTTTTGTTTTCTCTCTGTACTAATTCCATCTCCTTAAAACTTCACGTACTCTAAGTAGTGTGAAAGGACGGAATCCGTCGGTCGGTATCCCATAGTTAATAGGATAACTCATGATTGTCGCAAAGTAAGTTCTGTGATATCAAAAATCTATAAAAAAAGAAAGATTGGAAACTGACAATTGAAGAGCCAAAATTCCGATTAATGACCTATCGGCCATAGCGATACAAATTACGTTGAATACAAAATTTACAATACTTTCACTTTATATCCCATTTTCGTAATCGTTTTCCGAGCAAGATCTTTGTAATTTATTCGCCGCGCTTGTTCCTTCTCTAATTATATGTGGCGACTTCAATAGCTGGAATACCATCTGCGGCTTAGCAAGAAACAACTGTCTTGATACTATTCTGGGAAATGCCCTTATTCAAAGAGATCTCAGCGTTTTAAATTATCTGTCTCATGACACTCTTTCGGACATTCATTTAACATATTGCTCTACATCACTTCTTCCGTCCATTTCCTTGTCTATTTCCAATGGTCCACATAACATTGACCAGTTCCCAATCATAACCAGTCTCATCCTTTTCAACTTCTTTGTTACTCCGGTAAAACAAGCTAAATTTGTCCTGGACAAAACGAATTGGATTACTTACGAGACCTTGCTTAATACAAAACCTTTCAACTAGAACTGCATATTCCTTCCACATGTACTACATTGCATAAATGAATGATCAACTTGTTTAGAATCATATAGACAAATATGGCTTAAGTCCTCCGATTTTTTTAAAACCATTTTCGACAAATATAAGCTATACTCACTAGGATTAAAACCAGAAAGATTACTACTTTTTGCGAAATGTTCTTCAATATATTTCAAAATATCCGCACGATCAACTGTCTCTTTGCAGTGTTGCATTTTTTATCGTTATTAAACTTCAGTCAACTTCTTTATCCAACTGATGCCAGTTGTTACTTCCAGCAAATTCGTTGTTTGTACTAATAAATTTAGCTTCAAAATTTCTAAAGAAGTTATAGTCTTTGTCTATTTGTAAAGGATCATAAAAGTCTATTTGGTTCATTGTTTTGATAATAGCCATACACCAATGATTCCCGTTTGCATTATTGAACTGTTCAGAAAACTTTCGAAGTTAAATGAAACATCGTTAGCTATGCAACTGTAACCAATGTGAGCAGCAAAATAGCCGACCTCTTCATTGTTTTCCAAAAGATAATCTAAAATATACCTAATTAACTCATCACTCAACCATATCTTTTCTGATTTGGAAGATGTGGAAGTAAGAGATAAATAATCTTTATAAGTTATATAATAACGACCCAGTTTTCCTAGAAGGTAATCTATGATGTCATCTGATGTTGATATTATTGACAACCCAAGCTCTATAGAGCGAAGACTTTCTTCTAATACGGGGGAAAGAACAATTTGCTCTTGTCTTAAATTTTCAATCTGAACATCTGATCTCAAAGAGCTATTGTTCGAATTTGGAGAAAATTCGAAACACTAAAAAGTAGTGTGAAAACTTTGTACACTTTTCAACAACCGAGGAGAAGCTAACAGAGACCTGTAATTTTGTTCCTTCAAATTAACGAATTTACGTACGTAGAGAAAGTAATTAGAGCGGAATAAATTTGAGCGGAAAAAGTTTGAGCGGAAAAAATTTTGAGCGGAATAAATTTGAGCCACGTACCAGATAGGCTCGGTATCCTACGAAATCCGGGACCGGGAGACCTATGGGCCACGTACTAGATAGAACCGGCCACGTACCAGATAGGACCGGTCCTAAAAAAGGATTATTGTTACTATTCATCATGCACAGGGCGCTTGTAGTTTGACCAAAAAAACAATGTACAAACCACATTATAAAAAATTTTTAAGAAATATTGCACCTCCAATTTTTTGATATATCTTAAGGGCTTCGAAAAGCTATCAGAAAAACTTAACTTCATGATCCAAAATAGGGGACATCATAGTGAAAAGTGTCAATATGTACCATTTCCCATATACATGAAACACTTAAATCGGCATAAAAACATAAATATTTTACAAATTTCTATCTTTTCACAAATTTCTGTTTTTACGAATTTCTGCTTTTACAGATTTCTATGTTTTTACAAATTTCTATGTTTTTACAAATTTCTATGTTTTTACAAATTTCTATGTTTTTACAAATTTCTATGTTTTTACAAATTTCTATGTTTTTACAATTTTCTATGTTTTTACAATTTCCTATGTTTTTATAAATTTCTATGTTTTTACAAACTTCTATGCTTTTACAAATTTTTATCTTTTCACAAATTTCTGTTTTTACAAATTTCTGTTTTTACAAATTTCTATGTTTTTACAAATTTCCATGTTTTTACAAATTTCTATGTTTTTACAAATTTCCATGTTTTTA
>KK351013.1:3817608-3885777 GCA_000671755.1 Glossina brevipalpis
GTGCAATCCTCTTTTGTAGCATTATGCGTAATGCAAATAAAATCCGCCAATGATTGTAATGATTGATAAGATGTCGTCGATTGGCATATCAATTACTATCATTCATTTTTTTTTCTTAGGAAATAGAACAATCGTCTTAATGTTTCTGTAATTTAATTTCAAAAGGTCTTCCAGTATTGATTGTCAACAAAAACGAAAAACCAAAAATTGTATAAAACAAATTCTATTTAAAGCATTGTCCAGCGTTACCCGCCAGATTTTCCTAGTTTTCTGTTCAAATATGAACTCCATGTGGAACGAATTCCATAATCCTTTGAATCCATCCAAATATTGCAACATATCGTTGTTTAGCAATAAATAAAAGCGCTGTTTACTTAGAAAGCTTTAACATTTATGCTGAACATATATCAAAAACTGGAGAGTAATTATTTCTTAAAAATTTGTTTATAACGTGGTTTGTACATTGTAATTTTTGGCAAACTACAAGCGCACTGTTCATGATGAATTTTGTTAAATAATTCATTTTTATATTTTTTATAACATAAGGCATGATTTTGTTTTTCATTTATGTTTATATTTTTTATTTTTGTTTAGTTTTCGTAAATATTTTTTTTATTTTTCCATCCTGCTTTATTATCAATTGCCTTAGCAAAGACACGTACCAAGTGTGAAGTTATTCCTTTTTTTAGCAAAGAGAAAAAAGGGGGCCATACAAGTGGGGGCTAACTTCACACAAGTAATTTTTTTATATGACAACGTTTGTCTGGACATGACTTCGTTGATAGAACAGTTGCTTCAATTCGTAACATGCTGCCTGCAAGGGCAGAATTTCGTTTATTATGACGATCATCAAATCAATAACTGAAATTGAACATTTGGCATACATTTCATGTTGAAGAAGCTCATTCCGTAATAGTTAATTGTAACTGTGTCCGCATCGTGACCTCTTTAAATATTTGTACATCTCCGCCAAGTAGTTTAAACAAGAAAATACATAAGATCATAATATCATCGTGGAAGTCGAATTACTGAAATGTTAATGAAGAATAAAGAACGTCCGCATTCCTGTCTGAAACTCTTGAAAATCAATTTACACTCTATAATTTATAGGCGAAGCACCACGTTCACTAAATGTTTCTTGAAATAATATGATGTCATTACATAATTTTTGTTATGTCTCACTGCTGCTGTTTCCTTTTGCAATACCCTGTATGATAAAAGTACTTGCATCTGCATTTAATAACGATTATTGACAGCTAATGCCATCATCATAAAATTTCTGTTAACGTTGTAACATTGAAGTTTATTGCTCGTTGTTCAGGTATTCTCTCTCTCTCTTGTGGATTGATATAAAAGTGAGCTGAATTAAACGCAAATAGTGCGAAATTAATGCGAGTATGGAATTTATGTTCCCTGTATGGCATTAATATGTTTTGCCTCTATTCGATAAGTGTTTGAGAAATCGTAAATTTTTTGAATTCTTATATCAATCCATACGACGTATTTTTATGGCACAATAGAACATGTTTTGCATACTAAAATGTACAATGAAAAATATAACCAAAAAAATTTAAAAGCAATCGTGGCTCACATGTTAGTTTATATGCAATAAAACCTCCCTAAGATTAGCGAGCTCATTTCGAAATAGTTTAGCTTTTGATATAACATTTTCCAGAGGACAACTTAGCATTCCTGGACATAATATGTCAGCGTAGAATGTCAAAATGTAATTTGATTCATAACTTCATAATAAAGAATCATTACGTAGTATTGAACTATAAACATTGCCGTTCATTATACGACGCGTCCATTCACTAATGAAATACAATTCCGAATTCAGCGTCCTGTAACGGTTTATCTGTAACCGGAGTCATCGTTAATGGCTTCCCCAAACTCTCATCCAAGAAATTTCTTTTGTACTGAACTGTATTTGTATTTGTTTAAATCAATTATAGTTTTTGTTGTTTGGTGGGAAATCTTCCAAACTAAATTGATAGGATTTCGTTACTTAGATCTTATGGTAATAATTTCTTATTTCAGCACCTACGAACGAGGAGACGAGAAGATCGATTAAGTGAGAAACGTATAAGAGAAAAAGCAGCATATGGACAAGCAGCTCAGCGATGCTTTTTCAATTCGTTCATTTCGGTCCGCGGTTTGTAGATTTAATATGCGGGTGTATCTGCTGCTGGTATAATTATGATCAAAATTTACTACAGGGTAACCGTAAGGGCTTGTAAGGGAAAATGATTAAACTGCACGAAAATAATCAAGAGTTTGTACTCGGATCGAAATTCGACAGAATTAGGGTACCAACCTATGCCGTTATCCTAAGGACTCCGTTTCAGATAGAAAATATTTAAACTGCCAAATTATAGACAAGAGTCGAGACGAATTAATGTTTTTATCACTGTCGCCGAAAAACGAATGAAAGATCTACCTTGTGCTATTGTTTATGTAGGCATCTGCCGCCACCACATGTATAGAGATTTTCAATTCTATTTAAGTTATGCTATGTACGGGTTTAGTCTCGGTGGGCTCCCACTAATTCTTGTTCCTTTAATGCTAATGTGTTGTTCTTTAAAAGCTCGTAAGAGGCTATTTATAGTTTATACACATCGCTTTTGGTATTCAATGACTGAATGAAGAAATAATTATCTGGGCGAGCATTACTGCAATATTGATGTATTTTCTGCAAAGCTCGAAAATTTTCTACAGTTTGATAGAATAGGAGATAGATAGATAGATAATATCACGACAGGGTTGCTCTTTGCCTACAGTCAGTTACAGATGGATAACATCACAACCGTGCTGGTCAATACTTGCACAAATTGCCGGTGTGAGAAGCAATTACGGAAATTTTTTGAATTGATTAATTGTGGGCCATGGGGTAAAAACTATTTTATCACGAATACTCTGGAACCACCTCGATTGCTCAGAAAATTGATATACACGTCATTTACTTAATGACTTTAAAACGTATTGGCAATATGGCATAAAGATTATACACCCTGGATATAATGTTCCCTTATTTTTTCCTAGATGTATGTGATCATTATGTGACCAGGTAATTTATCAAAATATTCTCTACCTATATTCTCTACTATAGTTAAAGTATGACTAATTTTTTCGGATGTATTTAGTAGCGCTGAGAATACGCTCACATATTTGTGGAACCGATGTATTTCTACGGCTAAACAGAACTGATGTCATAAAAATCCTAAAGATGCAAAGATATTGTGATAATACCAGCGACGATTTCATATCAATGTACTCTACAGGTACATGTATTTGTTATTATTATTATTATTATTAGTATATTCTAAATTAATGTGAGTGTTAATTTAATTCTTAGAGTAGAGAGGAGTGTATTAGGCTATCGATTCGTTGGTGTATTTATTATTTTAGTATATTGGGGTTATCAAAAACTCTAGCGCAATGAGATTTGAATCCATGTGTACTGACTTGCTAGCGGCGCTTTTTAATAACCCATCTTCAGTTGGGGACTTCAGGTACATCTAATAATTTTTAGTATACCTATATTTTCAGATTTGGAGATTGCGAGCAAATATTGATGCGGTTTAAATAAAAGCGAAAAATTCTACTTGAAGAACTCCGCAGATAAATGACTGATCTGAACTTACGTTTACCAGTTGTTAGGTTAGTTGCATATCAAATAACCTTATTAGCATATCTTGTTAAATTAAAAATTTTTAATTCGTTTGTCGTTTGCATTAGTTTAGCAAAAATATTTCCATTTAGTCGTAATATTAGATTCTAACATATTTCCAAGTGTCTCTTAAAAAGTATCAAAATTTTGAATACAAGTTTTACGTGTCATTTATTCATTTTGATTTTTTAAACGTTTTATTAATTTATTCAAACCAATAATGGATCAAAATATACAAATGTACATATATTACTGTTCTAAAACTATCAGTTACAAAACTTAGAATTTTTTTTGCAATTATTGAAAATAAAAGACTACAAGTCAATATAATAGAGAAAATAATTGTTTAACGATCTAAAAGAAACGTACGAATCGTTTTAATTTTTTGTTTAGTTGTCAGGACATTTGCGGTAGTATGTCTCCTATCTTCGGGTGAAAATTTCAAAGTCCATTTTCTTAAGATGTTACCGGGAATAATGGCCATCTATTAAAATCTAATTTTCCCTCTTTTTATACCCACCTTCGAAGGTGAAGGATATATTTCATTTTATCATTTGGTTTGTAACTCCCAGAAGGAAACTTCGGAGACCTTATAAAGTATATATGTATTGTTGATTAGTATCAAATTTAGAATCGGTTTAAGTATGTCCGTCTGTCTGTCCTGGTAATGTCTGTGGTAAACATTCCCCTGGCCGCAAAAATGAGGATACCGACTTCAAGTTGCAAGTTGGAAGTTCTTGCACGCAGATTGGTATTGAAAATGGGCAAAATCGGTCATAGGACACGGCCACAACACAGCGTAGACTTAGAGCACCTCTGTTTTCGGTAACAAAAAAAAATATGGTTTTTGGTTATTACTTATAAACCATAGCAAATAGATCTATAATAATTCCCACACATTTTGCATTAGCTATCTTGTAGCCTCTGTGCAAAAACGGTAAGGCTCAACCGCGCCCATTCGATATAATATTAATATTGAAATTAAATATTTTTGGGAACATTTTGTGAAAATTTTAAGACAGATTCTTCAGGAGTCCACTAAAGTGTATATATCTTTGATCAGTATGAAATACAGAATCAACCTATAGGGGTCCGGCGGTGCGTTTGCTCATCTGTCTGTCTGCTTAACTAAGCTTGTGGTAAACACTCCCCTTGCCGCACAAATGCAGATATCGGCTTCAAATTTGTAAATATATATATTATTGGATAATATTGAATATCCACGCCTACTTTTTATAATTTAGTTTTTCTCTTTTTTTCTTAAAGATAAATGTGGTGGGTATAAGAGTTTCGGCTCAGCCGAATATAATTTTCTTATTTTTTTTTTTACTTCAGAGGTCAGAGCATAGTCAAGGCAACTATAATAAAAACCGATGATAGTATTGGTAGACTTTTCTTTTTCACTTAAAGTTTATATAACTTTTCGATTTTATATCCGTCTTTTGCTTCCTACCTCTGTTTCTTCCAGATCGTTTCCATTGTTTCTCCTGAATCAAATTATTGTACGGCCCAAATGGCAAAGATCCTACAAGTAGGGCTGTAGTGAAATTTAAAGTCGAGCATTTCGAGCAGAAAAGTTTTTAGTTATACATAATGTCAGCGATGTGGTTAGGAATCGTATATAAGCGGATTATATAAAAAAAAAGTCATAGTTCTCACAAAAACACACCGTGGCCCTGAGAGTAAACACACGTGGCTAAGTGGACAAAATAGCTTTAAAATTATAACCCAGCAATCAGTTAACGTTAAACTCAACACTACACAGCATGGAATGTGGCAGATGTTTTGCTATCTAACATAACGTATATTCAAAGCACATGACATGACATGGAACATGACAAGTATACGTTTTTGTTGCCTGCTTTAGTCGCACGTATAAAGCTATTAACAAATTTATGTGAACTTAAGAGAATACTTGTTTATAATTATCACGGAAAGGTGTCGACAGTTACTTTCAAATATATATGCAACAACAATAAACTCTCAATAAACCTTATATCATCTACAGTAAAAGGGTATATTAAGTTTGTGCATTCGGAAGGACATGAGATAGACTTATCTTTATTATGCCGAATCGTGCTTAAGAATCGTTCTGTCAACCGATTTAATTCAAAAGACAGATAACCGGTCATGTTTGTGCTTTATTTCACAATTTTCGAGATTTTTTTTTTGGAAGAATTTGTATTATTGTTTCGTTTTGACCTAAGAACGAACTAAACCGCTCTCTTAAAACTGTTATTTTGACATATGAGATGAATATAGAAAACTTAGATAGGAAGTAATCACATACAATCGTTCTTTTCAAAACAAACGTTTTTATATAGCACCAACGAAACACTTGGACTAGCATCAAAAGAACTGTTATATAAATTACAAACATCAGCAGGCATCTATCCTATATATGACAAAGCAGTCGCAACCGTTTTGAGTCGATAAAAAGTTTCTGTTATTATAACAGAAAAACTTTCAGTTTAGTGACACTAATGCGGTTATCCATCCGTTGCAGTGGTTTGTATATCGTTTATACGGCTTTAACAATTGTTGCTGTCAGTCAGGCTTTTTATTTCACAATAATAATTTTTATTACGTGACCTCATGTGATTTTTTTGAACAAAAAAAAAAAAAGAAAAGATAAAACACATATTACTCTTACACACCGTTGGCGAATATTAATCACATAATAGAGAATATAAATAAAAATATGATTTTCAAAATATACTTTAAATACTCGTTTTGCAAATTTGTTGTAAAAAAATCAAAATATCAGAAAATTTACCCAAAGAAACGATAACAAAGACATCAATCAGTTTAAAGCAGAATACAGAAAAGTAAACTTAATGTGAAAATCTTTGTTTTCTGGTTTTGTCAAGGAGCAGTGATTGATAAAAATCTGAAGTTAGGATTTTATCTCTTGGTTATCTTCTGCGAGCCAACTTCAAAATACATTAATTTTATTATTTGTTGCGTATGTTCCATGCAAATGTACATATGCATACTATGTTAGGGTAATTGTCATATGTACAAGGCGCCTGCTGTTCTTCCTTCCTGTTGCTGCTATTGCGTTTTTTTTTTTTTTACGTTTGTTTCTTTTATCTCCTATTTTGTTACGTTTAGCAACGCAATGTAAATGAAAGAAAAGAAAAAAAAAAAGAGTTATTGTGCTTATACGCATATATTTTTGTTATTGTAATCCGGCAGCATTCGCTTCTTGTTTCCAAAATCCTCTTGCAATTTTTGAAGAAGCTAATGTTTAGCATGATAATGACACAAGAAATTTGCAGTTGCTCGAGTAGAGCCTCAATCAAATTTCGCAACGATTTCTCTTCTATGTATGGATTAGACCTACAGGAAGATGGAAACATCAACTCAAACCTCAATCAAATTTCGCAACGATTTCTCTCCTATGTATGGATTAGATCTACAGGAAGATGAAAACATCAACTCAAACCTGAATCACATTTCGCAACAGTTTCTCTCCTATGTATGGATTAGATCTACAGGAAGATGAAAACAACAACTCAAACCTGAATCACATTTCGCAACAGTTTCTCTCCTATGTATGGATTAGATCTACAGGAAGATGAAAACAACAACTCAAACCTCAATCACATTTCGCAGAGGTTTCCTCTCCTCTGTTCGAATTAGACTAACAGAAAAATGAAAACAAAAATTCAAACTACGTATGGAATAATCACTTTGCTACGGTTTTATAATTTTTGGTCTTTTTTTATAATTATTCTACTTCATGCTTTGCTACTTCGTTTTTCTCATTACCTTTATGCATCAACAAAAGATGAGATAATTTATAAGTCGATTTAAAACCGCCTGTTAACGGTAGACAGATATTCTGTATATTCTCAGCTAATGATAATGGATCGATTCAATTTTAAAAACGGGGCACTGTGGTCAACAACACGTATGCTTATAATATGTTGTAAATATAAAAAACTTCAGAACGACTGAACGTCTAAAAAATCTCAATTAGAAAAGAACGTGATCTCTCTATAAAAGCCATTTACCATAGATTAAAGGAAAGTGTGACTTGCGACATATAAGAGTTATTGACGTAAAACCTGTTGAAAACATTTCCCAAAGCCCAAATTGAATAGTTTTGAGCTCTTAAGAAGGATTCACTCTAAGATGAATATAAATTATTTTCTTTTCTTCGTTCGAGATAATTGAAAATATTTGGAAACAAGAATTAGGAAAATGCTTGAATACATCTTTGCTGTATATAAAAGTATAAATAACTATGAACAGCAAACTAAAAGGTAAACTAAGGTTTAATGGCATTCACGGAAATACTCGAATACTCGACTAAATATTGTTACGAAAATCACAAACTGGTAAAATACAACTGCAACGAATTTAATAAAATCTATGAAAAAGGAAATTCCTATTTAATGTGTTACCTATCGCGATCATTAAAAGGCACATTTGCAGCTGTCAATGAAAGGAAAGATTGACAAAGAATTCTCGCGAAATCTAACAGTTAATGGGATTAATGGGAAACTACGCCGAGAAATCCGGCTGCAATGTATTAGCAGGCATAGCAGAAAAGGATGCAGCGTTTTTGATATTTGTAAGGTTTATAAGCGGAGCATTTCTCTTAAGAGACGTGAATCAAAAGGAGCCAATGGCAAGAAGTTATTCGTAATAAGCAGTAGGAAGAAGTCATAACAGATACTCGGAAATCGTAACAAGCACTCGGAACTTGGTCCTAACAAAGAGTCATAAGAAGTCAGCCGTACCGTGCAGTCGTGATACTCAGTTGTAATAGAGCCTTGTATACTGATAGTTGTATACCTTGTATACTGAGAGGTATACCTTGTATACTGATAGGTATACAACCATCTCTCTCATCTCTCTTATACAACCAGTCTCTATGATAGTTGTATACCTTGTATACTGATAGGTATACCTTCTATACTGATAGATATACCTTGTATACTGATAGGTGTACAACCATCAGTATACAAGTCTCTATTACTCTCTATACTAGTAGTTATACGTGGAGAATTGTAAAATGATATTCGAAGCATATAAGCATTAGAGATATAAGTTCATAATAAGGAATTATGACTAAAATGAACGTTTATATACGGATGATGGAGGAATAAAAGAAACTTGAATGAAAACGAACATCTGCACAAATTATCTCTAAGCAAAATTACTTATCTCCTGACTAAGAGAGTAAGAGTAATTGTAGATAAAATCACATAAGAATGAATCATATTTCAATCAAATGTTTAACTTAATAACAAAAATATGTGAATTTTTTTTTTTAAATCTATTATGATGTGATGCAATTTGTTTAATAAACGAATACAAATATAACCTATGTTTTTTTTTATATCATTAATAGGTTATTTGTGAAACGAGTTGAGAGTAGAGAAGAAGATATTCCAAGCTACGTAAGAGAAAACGTAATAGTCATTGGTGTTAAAAACATTAAATGACAAAGGTAATATAAGTTCAGATTCTTCTTTCTTAGAGTTATCTACGAAAGGAATCATCCAACCGTTCTTTTGTGGCTCTAGAAGACGCGCACGTAGCTTTAAAAAATCTACAAATAACTAAGCTTTAATAAAAGCCCCGAATTATTCTTTATTGCCCAAGCTTTTATTTATCATATTTAACAAATTTGGCGCTTCGGTTTTCAATATGACTGACATTGTTAAGCTCTTTTTTTATTTTCTTTTATTTTCCACAAGCGACGAAACTATGCTTCTATTGTGATTGATCTCTCTCAACGGACAATTTTTTATAAACACCACCGAGGGTGAAGGGTATATATTGGTTGGTTGGAGTCGGTTGGTAACTCCCAGCAGGAAACTTCAGAGACTCCGCAAAGCATTAAATTTAGAATCGATTTCAGCATGTCCGTCTGCCCGTCCATGCAATGCCTGTCGTAAACATTTTACTTGGCCGCAAAAATGAAGATGTCAGCTTCAAATTTGACAGAAACATTGAACATTGAAAGTTCTTCCACTGCCACGCCTACCTATTACAATTTATTTTACATATAATTTTACAATTTAGTTTTTTCCCCTTTTTTTAAGATAAAGGTGGTGCGTATATAAGAGTCGGCACAGCCGAATATAATTTTATTACTTATTTTATTCATTAGAGCTTTTAAAACAGTTTACAAAGCTTTTATGAAAGCTGCTATAATAGCGTAATCATATGTTATAAAAAGTCAAACAGCATAGACGCTGGATACAAACCGCCAAGTCGCTATAGATATAAACTTATGTTATCCAGAATATTTGGTATTTGCACCGCCTTTGCATTAAACATTTCTTGACAAAAGGAATTAAGGACAAATAAGACGGAGCATTTAAACTTTAGATAAGAAAATTCGTCTTATTTGTATCTGAAGCTTTTTGATAACTTAAAAAAGAAAGAAAAAGTTTTCGAAGTGTTTTTTTACCTTGAACACAATTCCTAAGAGGACTCTTTTGTATTTTGAAACTGAAGCTTTGATAAATTTTAAATGTTTCAGCTGTCGAATGGTTCGTGCATTGGCAAAAAAAATTTATTTATGTTTCTTCTTTACTTTTGTAAAACTTTCAAAGCTGGGTGGACCGGATGAAATATTATTTTTAATCTATTTCTGTTATTGTTATTGTATTTACTAGTATTTCAGTATTTTAGTTAGACTTTTTAATAACAAAGCGAATAATTTTTTTTTTTTTTTACGAATTTATGGCTTTTAAAAGCAAAAATATTAAATTATAAAACACTTTATCATAGAAACATTTCATCATTATGAAAGGCATACCTGTAAGACATTTTTGTAGAGCATATCGGTTATAAGTCTTAAAAAGTTTTTTTTACTATTTTTTAAAATTTGTATTCAATGAAGAAATTGAAAAAATATTATTATTATTATTATTATTATTATTATTATTATATTTTCTAGTCCAATGGAATTAATTCTTAGACTAGAGAAATTAATTGAGCACTAGCATCATAGGCTATCGGCTCTTACAAAAATATTAAAATTATGTCATTGGAGATTATCATCCAAAATTATGTCATTGGATATATTATCAGCTTAGTAGAAATCGAGTGCTCATACATTGATCTATTATGTTGGGGAAAAGGTAATCCATTCAATCTTATAAGAACTTCAGGACTTTATTTAACATTTTGAATTGGAAAATAATGGATTACTTTTTCCCCAAACTAATATATGGGATGAGCTTGAAGAAAAGAAGGCCAAACCCGAACAACGTTGTCGATCTCGTGGCGGTTTATCATTAGTTCTCTTGTACAAATAGTGTTTCCTACTAACAATTATCAATAGATCTGTTGCAGACCTGTTCGTTCCCGTTTTTCAGAGAACAGTGATTTGAAACATTAGATGTCGTTAGTTTCTTCTGCTTCGAATATTTATCATTGATAGATATAAAGTTCAAGTGGCATTATTCTGTCGAATGTCCCCTTCTCGTTACAATCAAGATCTTTAGTTACCTTCGTCGAGAATTAGCTTAACTTACCTTACCTTACATTAGAAGCTTTTCGTTGTTTGTTGCCTCTTTTGTTCAATTTTGTGTTCTAATCCAATGGAATGATGATATTGTTTCTGCACAAAAATGCTGTTTTCCAATGTCGGGCAAAGAGTTGTTATATATGAAGACTTATTTCAATGATACCAAATAATCCTTTCACCTTTTGAGATAAATATTTTCCATTTACAAATGTCAGAAACTATACCACCACCATTATAGTCCCTGAATACCTCTCTTAGCAAGTCATTATTCTTCGTAACATTTTGTTTAATGTCCGACTATTCTCTGCGCTTACCAGGTTACCCGGTACGTGAAAAGTAATTGTAACAGGACTACGTTCGAAGAGATGACACTTTGCACCCTTCAAAATTTCGCTTTCCTCATTATCCTCCTTTTGTATCATTTTCGAAAATTTTACGGTGCGCTTAAGAGAAGAGAAGTAACAAGATCCCAAAGGGCCATTTAATCGAAAAATCTTAATTCTCTTACTTAACGGTGAATTGAAGGATAGGTAACGTAATATATATATATCTATGTTTGAAACTAATTTAAGCAAGCGTCTAGAGTACTTCTTCCAGCCACACTACAGTTAGATCACGAAAACTCTGTATTGGTAAATAAATTGAACAAAAGAACAACGGTTGCCCTTTGAATGAACACCTATATACATACACCTTGATATATAGACTTGCGATAGACTTAATTTTTTACAAAAGCTGAAAAAATAAGTAACTAATCCTTTTTTGCTTTTAATGCGATAATCTTGTATATAATGTGTGAAGGAGATAAACAAACAATTTCTCTCTCTCTACTGATTTCAAATTTTCTTTTAATGTTAACAAGCATTTCTCAGGAAAGAATTTTCATTGAGTTTTATAATCGAAAAAAAGAAAAGCAAAAAGGAAAAGCACGTTGCCAACGCAACCACTATTACCTACCACACCTCAACATGCCCTTTTCCTAAACAACAGTTTAAGCAAAATATTCAGCACAATGAGTGCTTTTTACGAAATTTTTATTTCACTGAAGTACACGAGTATAACTTGAGATGAAAACACAAGCACACATACGCACAAGTACTCTCAACCACACAAGGTATAAGATATATTTGGACGTATGTGTACAGGAATGCTCGAAGAGTTTACACATACATGTACATTTTTGTGCACATACGCATCCAGGATATGCTTTAAGTGACACAAAGCGAAAAACAGGAGAAAAAAAAAAAAGGAAGGAAAAGTGTATGAAAGAAAGAATGTGGTACGATGGATGCCTGGCATGACTAACAAGAAAAGAGCAACGTGCACTTAAGAGTTGTGATATTGTTTTTTTTTTTTTTTTTTTTTGTTCGAATTGTAAACAATCGAACATAGATCGTTAAAGTAGATACAAATACAAAACACGCAATACGTATCGCTTGTGAAAAACGAAAATATTTAGAATTGTATCCAATAAAAAGAGATAACGATATCAAAGACGTATGTGTTAACTAGATTTCCACACGCTATCAACATTCGACATGTCTCTACCTACCTACCTACACCCATACATACATCATGTACATGAAGCTTATTCGTTCATTCGACATGTTACCAGCAACAGGATGTAAACTGACAAACACAGTGTGTGGAAATGGAAATAAACTTCTAACCTAATAATTCTATTATTACTTCAATTCTTTCTCATTTAAAAAAACATCTTTACTTAAAAAAAAGCATTAACATAAGGTAAGATGTTTCAAATTTCAGTAACCACTCAACCACCCGAAGAGCTCTCCGTTACAACAGCTTTTCTAATGCGTCCAACAAATTTATAGTTAGCCATATATAAGAAATTGAAAGCTCACCAGCAAACTTAAATACACAAAAGGGTCATGTATACAACTTGTACTATGTCAGTAAACACAATCCACACCCAGACTTTTGCCCTTATGCACTTGCTTAGCTTACAAGCATGCACACGAGCTCAAAGGTGTTGTAAATATTTGTTAAACAAACGGAAATTGCTGTATCATCGAACTTTTATGCACTTCTGCTAATGATCCTAAAGAAATGTAGAAGTAGAAAGCAAGGTAAGAAAAGTCGAAAAAAAGAAAAGATAGAAAATTCATTCAAGGATTGGCAGAGGAAGTTATAAGAATTTTTTCATTTTTTTTTTTTTATCAATTTCCCTTCCTTGCCTTCTTTCGATCGTCTATTACGCTGGTGGGTTTGCATCGAACATTAAATCGAACATTCACTTATATATTTAAGGTGTCTTTAAACATATTTTTAAACACACTCTCACACACACACATACACATTCATATTCTTCATCCGTTTACTACTTACGACTACATTCTCATCTTTTGTTCTTTCTTTCACTTTTACAGCCTTGCATACGTATTTCACAATTTGTTATTGCTGGTGTTTATCAGGAAACAATATACAGTTACTACAGTACTAACGCCGACGCTTGTGTTTACTTTGAGTTTGTAACACATTGTCTCAAAATATACAAACATCTAAATACACGCATAGCGTACGCAAGTGTTTGCGAACATAAAATTGAAACCAAATTGAATTTCGATTGATGGCTTTTATAGTCAACGACACACAACACTATAAATCAGAAAGTGAGATTGATAATGATTTTTTTTTCCTTTTTCCATTTTCCATTTTCCATGTTTATACACACACACACACGCACGCACGCACGCAAGCACGCACGCACAAATGTGCACATGCACTTCATATTTTATGATATTGTCAGTCCTCTTTAGTCAAGTGCGAGAACGGTCTTGAGAAACGTGAATACTTACGCATAACAACAACAACAACAAGAAAACACCATCGTTGCTAATATCAGCTTCAATTTTTCTTCACGTATCCCTACAATATGGAGATATATTTGTTTCGTTGTACCGTTGTTGTGACTTCCGTAGAAAATACATACATACATACATAGCTATGGGATAATGCGAAACGACTTCCATTTCTCATCATTTTTTTGTTTTCAATTCTCATTTTCGTTATATCACAATTCCTGCTCTATAAACTTTCGGCAGAATAGAAAGGTAAACGGGTTCATTGAATATCACAATGTTAAGAAATATTTCTACTGTGTGTTAACCTTAATTAACATCATTCTCCCGAGCTCTGTCTATTCTGATGGTACCGATTCTGTAATAAAAGGGATTGATATCGCTTAACCTATAAACCTTTTTAGACCTCACCCTACTGACATCTCCTCCTTCTCCTCCTCCTCCTCCTACGCCTCCTTCTCCTACCCCTCCTGCTCATCTTCCTCGTCCTCCTCGTCTTCCTCCTCATTCTCCTGCTCCTACGCCTCCTCCTCATCCTCCCCCTCCGCCTCTTCATCCTCATCCTCCTCCTTCTCATCTTCCTCGTCTTCCTCCTCATCCTCCTCCTCATCCTCCCCCTCCGCCTCCCCATCCTCATCCTCATCCTCATCCACCTCCTCCTCCTCATCCTCATCCTCATCCACCTCCTCCTCCTCCTCCTCCTCCTCTTCCACCTCCTCTTCAACCTCCCCCCTACCCCTCCTCCTCGTCGTCCCCCTTTTCCTCTTCATCCTCATCCTCCTCCTTCTCCTCCTCATCCTCCTACTCCTCTTCCAGTCCCCCGAGAGATTGACCATTTCAAAAAAAAACCGTCTCTTCGTCAGATCGATTGTTTTTGAAAATTTCGAAGTCCCGAAAATTAACATAAAAAATTAAAACTAAACGTAATTATTCTTAAGTGAAGTTCATAGTTTGAAAGAGACGACTTCAAGAGAATGCAAATAAGCTTTTAACATCTACAAGCTAGCAAGTCACAATACGAAATGTTTCTTCTTTTTTTTTTTGTCGAAAATCTTGACTTCTATCGAGAAATGTTCTTATATAATGGCCTTAAACGTAATAGATCTCCAACATGATTGAATTATTGAACCTTTTATCCCATTTGGAAAAAAAATATAGAAACATCTGGATCCTGTCTAATCCAAAACTACTTGGTATGGAAGTAAATACATAATCTGGATGAATACGCGTTGACGTGCACATGTGTCATTCTAAAACGAGGAAACATTCATTCGATGCATATATATATGTAAACGCCCATCATTGAACAGCTGGGCGAGGACGACGTATTAACAAACGGCCACTTTTCGTGGTCGCGGTTTCGTCAAACGCCTGCTCGTTGTCGCTGTTGTGTGACGTTTCTTAGGTTTCGATAGCTGGCATTAGCATTGTAGTCTAACTTTTATATTATTAGACCGATTGTAACCAAATTTTAATTTAATATAATTTAAATAATTTAATAATTATATATAATAATATATAATTTTTATTCGCTGGCTGACACGCTGACCTTTGCTTCAAACACATTAAAAAAATAAATAAATAAATAAATACACACACACACATTTTCTGTGTGTTTGGAACCAAATGTATAGTATTATAATAGAAAAATTCCGCGAAAAGGACGACCAAATGTCGAAATATTCTACAACAACAACGACACATACGAACAAATGCATTCGAGGAATCAAATTCGAATGAATAAAAAAAGATTAAAAGACATACAATCACTTGCAAATCGAAATAAAGAAGAAAGTATACGAGAAAATAAGTCAATGAGGTTAAGAGTCACGCAATCATTATCAAGAACGATTCCCAATAGGTAGACAATTTCGAATAAATCTAGCTGATGGAAGCAGAAATTTGATTTTACAACGTCAACGAGGTAGAAAGATTTCGTTCAAGAAACATACATATATATATATATATATATATATATATATATATATTCGAATAACACTCCAATGTCATAGGGAATCCGATTATAAAACACATAAATATATTATTGTTGTTGTAATTGGCAGTGAACGTAAATGCATTAAAACTGAAGGAGAGAAGCCAAGGGATTGTATTGTGCAGAAGTCGCAAAGTAAGAAGCCTAAGTGCCGAAATGCCTGAATTGTGTACGTCGCTCCAGAATGACTAGCAGCTTCATTATGAAAAGACTGCAGTTTTTTGTTTTTGCATTAATGGTTTACAAACTTTCATTATAAATTATAGATATTTTGAATGAATCAAAACATTTTATGGACAATATATGGTAAACAAAATTTATATTTTCAAATGACATCTTTTGGTGTACATGTAATGGTTACATGACCACATTGAAAATTCAAGAGCAACTTTACCAGAAGCCAATCATCAGTTTATGCGTAATTTAATTGTTGATGTGTAACGAAAATGAACGAATTGGACAACGAATTGAAAATTAGGGGAATTAGTTACCGAAATGACAAACGCTCTTGAACCACAATAATGAATTGATTAAATTATGAAATATAACGCAGAATTCGATAACCATAAATTTGTGAGGTACTGCATCAAAACAATTATCGAAGCCGTAGCTTTGCGTCCCCGGTTCAAAGGAGAAAATGTTTTGCGAGCAAATGTCTCGATCGAATTTCCAATTTGAATAAAAAAAAAGCTTGATATAAGTCCTTTCAAATTTCCGAGGTTAAATATTGATTGTCACGTGCACAGTTCTATATAGAGCTACTGGGAACCTACCAAAATTATTGATATATGGGCCAAATGAGAAAGTAAAAAATATTGTACAGCAAAATGCGTTAATTTAATGAAATATTTCCGTTATTTTCACGTTTTTTTTTTAATCGATCTGAAACGTAGCTGGTTGGGTTTTATCTAATTTAATCTAAAATATATTCCAAAACTTGGTATTACCTGCAAATATCAGAATATACGAGTGCAAAAAGAATGAATAAAATAAATTTCAACTCTTAAAGACGCGTCTCCAAATTTCTAACATTTGTTTGCGTAGAACTTTTCCCAGTACCTACTCCATGTTCTTCACTCTGTTTCATGAATAAATCAAAATAATTGATTACAAATTTTTCCATACAAATACGTACATTATAAGTCGTTTATTACGAACATGTTTTTTAGTTAGTATTTCCATCAAGTCTTAGTTTGATTGCAATTTGATAGCTTACGGCATTTGTGTGGCTACGTTTGAGTAGATAATGTAAAGAAACTATTATAGATACGTTGCTTGTGCATTTGTATAATGTACTCAAGGAATATTTCCAAGAGAAACTGAATATTAGAAACTTATCGACTATATATGCTATTTGTATAGGAAATGAGGGCGCGGGTATTGGTTTGTTTGTGTATGTGTGTGTATATTTGTAGTAAATATTTGCAATAATATGGTCCAACAAAATATTTCATTTAAAAAAAAAATGTATTGAAAACTAATGCAAAAAATGCAAAGACGATATTAAACGCGTTTTATATTTAATTTACGATTTTGAATTTTAAATGTTTTTTTGAAACAGCAAGAAACAACAGAGAGAGTAAAGCAATTTCTTCATTTATTGTTTAATGATAGTCCTATAGATTATGAAAGAATGTAAAAAGAAAATCAAGAACAGAAAAAATAAAAATTTCAAAACTAATAAATACAACAAAACTAACAAACAATATTAAAAGTCCATCCTATGAAATTAATTTGCATTTATTTTCATAAACGAAACTGCAGAAATTTATAAGTAAAGATATATTAGTTTGGGGAAAAAGAAATCCATTATTTTTTCGGTAGATGGCTACACTGGTAGATTTCTCGTAAAGTATCGATCAAACAATTTCAGATTTATGCTCGTTGGAAAGGTGACATTTCGCAGTAAAAAAAATTCTTTTATTGTTTTTTGTTTGGTGCATTCAGTTGTGAGTTACAGCGTGTTAAAAATGGAAGTGAACAAAGAGAAAATTCGGTACATTTTACAGTTTTTCTTTGACAAAGGCGAAAATGCAAGCCAGGCGGCTACAATTGTGAATGGTGTTTATGGTTCCGATACTGTAACCGGTCGTCGAAAATGTCGATAAAATCGGAGAAATGATCGAAGTTGACCGGCATGTTAGCAGTCGTAACATCGCCCAGGAGCTAAAAATTGACCATAAAACAGTTTTAAACCATTTACACAAAGCTGGATTCAAAAAGAAGCTCGATGTTTGGGTGCCACACCAATTAACAGAAAAAAACCTGATGGATCGAATTTCCATCTGCGAAGCCTTGGCCAAACGGAATGAGATAGACCCATTTCTTAAACGGATGGTGACTGGAGATGAGAAATGGATCACATACGATAACCCTGTGCGAAAACGATCGTGGTCAAAGAGCGGTGAAGCACCTCAAACGGTGGTCAAACCAGGACTAACGGCCAGGAAGGTTTTGCTATGCATTTGGTGGGACTGGAAGGGGATTATTTATTATGAGTTGCTTCCATATGGCCAAACGCTAAATTCTGATCTCTACTGTCAACAACTGGACCGTTTGAAGATAGCGATTGACCAGAAACGGCTAGAATTGGCCAACAGGAGAGGTGTCGTGTTCCACCAGGACAACGCTAGGCCACACACATCTACAGTGACTCGCCAGAAACTTTGGGAACTTGGTTGGGAAGTTTTAATGCATCCGCCATACAGTCCGGACTTGGCACAAAGCGATTATCATCTTTTTCTTGCATTGCAAAATTTCTTTAATGATAAAAAATTGGAATCTAGGGAGGATTGTGAAAATCGACTACTAGAGTTTTTTGCAAACAGAGACCAGGACTTCTATGAGAGAGGCATTTTGAAGTTACCTTTAAAATGGCAACAAATCATACAACAAAACGGTGCATATTTGACCCAAATCGGACAATCCGAAGCATGTTAAATAAAGTCCTGAAATTCATATAAAAATAATGGGGTTTCTTTTTCCCCAAACTAATATAACAACAATCTAACTAACTGTTTGCCCGAGAATTACTTATACCTGTAAACAAATCCATAATTGTTGTTAGACAACAACAATACATTTGAAGTAGACTTTCGGAAAAGCATAACCATTTAAACCATAAAAACTACTTAAGAAAAGCCTTAAGCACAACTATACTATAGGAAAACATAAAACTCGCGTATATATATATATATACATATATATACGAATATGTATAGAAAACATGCATCTCCTTTACAGTTAGTTGCATTAACTCCAATTCGCATCTAAACACACCTCTATACCAGCCCTTGCACGTAAATAAATGTTATTACAAAGTGCGGCTATTATTGTTATTTCAAAAGTGTTTTAAAAGAGTTTAAGAGAGAGTTTCCTTAAGTGGTGTGTTGATGTAGCGTAGAAATCTATATCATATACAGGTGCTATTTCTAACAACAGGTATATCTGGCGTAGATTTCTCCTAATAATAATTCCCGCACACACACACTTGTTTACGTATGAATTTTATAAGGACTTATGGAGCCACAAATAAAAAATTCTTTGTAAACGTTTACGTTTCTTAATAAGTAAATAGGGGGCGGCTTTTAGTTTCTAACACTGTTTTCATTTCTTGTCTTTTCACTGGATTCACTAAGTGATCATTATTTGGAAAAATTTACGATTTTTCTAGAAGTAAGCTGAAGAGTCTCACTGTCATGGGGAAAAAGCATTCCAAATTATATATTTTAAATTGCGACAAACTCAGAACTGTTGCTTCCTACAAAAGTCGAAACTGTCGCTTCCTTTGAACTCGAAGCTGTTGAAAACATTGCCAAGTTGATGGATTAATGGATTATTTCAACATTTTCCAAAATAGATCAAAATTTCAAACTGGTCTTATCTTACATTTTGGCTTATCCATTAACCAGTTTAGTTTATGAACAGATTTCGCTGAACGATAAATCCAACAAATATTTTTACTATATACTACGATACGTTTTTGAAACTCATCAATCAATCCTATGGTTTTGGATCTAACACTATTGTAATGGATTTATGCATAAGTATTCAACTGTCGGACAGATTTGAGATAGATCCAACTCCCATTATTTCATCATTATTTCTTAACTCTATTCAATATTATGTTTTGAACAACAAGATTTATTTTTTTGATATTTTACGATCACAAGCGGTGAAGAATAGTGCCAAAGAAGTGGCAGGAACTTTGCAATCAAAATGGTTTTTAAAAATCAAGATGGTTCATATATGAGCTAATGAAGTTCATATTCATCAAAAGTAAGGAATAAACAGATTAGAATAAAGTTTCCTTCAATTCATTTCTCGGTATTGCTTACTATACACTCAACTGGTTCGAATATTTCTTTTTAATTAAATAAATACACAATCGTCTTTTATCTGGACGACGGATTTCACATCAACGCCCAAATTAGCTGGTATGAAAAAACCAAAGCAATGAATACGTCTGTTTAGTCCGTTCGTAACATTTTAACCAAAAAACTTACGATTACTTTCAGAGAATAATGATTTTGTATTGATATGAAGTTAGACTCCTATGCTGGTTCACCTTTTTTCTTAGCTATAAAATGGTGGACTCTCTTCACAGTTGGTAAGTGTCTTTGCTAAGATAATTGACAATAAAGTGACATCGAACAATAAAAAAAAAGTAAAATATGCGAACATAAATGAAAAATAGTATAAAAAATACAAAAAGAAAAAAAAAAGGCTCGATTGCAATCAAAAACCTCCATATACATGACATATTTAAATTGTTATAAATAGTGCGTCCTCTTCTCTTAATTGTATGTCCTTACGAAGGCAGTTCGGATAAGTCCAATGAAAGCCTTTAGATCTATCTGCGATATAATCAAACAATCGCCCATTAAACCCAGCCCTTTTTAAGTGCGCCAACGTCTCATACAGCCAACAACTTGGCAATTGTACCTTTCATATTCTCCTTTATTCTAAACTTTAAGTAACAGCACTCCATGTCCGCCAATGTATTTCATGTTCACACTATTGATTAGTAGCGATAACTTCAGTTTTGATGTTTTTGTTGTTAACATCTGCTGCACTTAAACAGAAACAGTTGCTTCTATCTAAGAACCCCAGTGCTCTTTCGTTTCATTTGAATAACCAACACTGACCAATAACAAGTACTAGCCACGACCGAATTAAAAATAAATAATTTCACTTTTTTCAATTTATTTAAAGTTGGCATAGACTCATTAACGAGTTATTTAAGAAGAGTAAGTGAGGATTAATTTTATCAAAAATGTCGTCATTGCATGAAACTTCGTCATCTATTGATATAACCTTTTGATAGAGCGAAAGATTCAATTATCATTTTTTAAAAAGGTATACGATTGCCTTCACAGCCTTCGCATGTCTCAATAAAAACGACAAACTCATTATCATATAAATTGACACCTGGCCAGTTAATCTTTATCAGATGCATTCTCTGCATCCAACTCATGCTTTCCATCGAGCACTTTGATGCGATTTTGTCATTGCTGACCTCGTTCTTTTTTAATTGCTTTAGCACTCATTATACGATTATTGCGTCGAATTTCCCTTCAGAGACGGGTTATTTTCGTTCTCAAACCACTGGATGTAAATCAGTGCGAGAGATCACCAAGGATAAACAAAAAATTTTCACTGTTTCAATTATTTTTCTTTTTTTTTTTTTGCAAAAGGAACCCAGGAAAAGCTTGATTTCTTGTTAGGTTTTTCCCTTTATATTTTTTCACTGAATTTTCAACGGGTAAAAGATACTTCTTTACTCTTTTTTTTTAAGAAGATTTATTTATTTATTTTTTTTTTAAGAAAACGCCAGAATAAATTGTGAACCGTTTGTTTTGATTTGTTGTGAGAAAAAAGAAACAATTATCGCACATCTTGAGGATGTGTGGATGGAATAGTAAACAAAAGAAAGAACAAAATACAACTGCAAATAATTATTAAAAATTTGTACATATATATACACACACACACATATATATATATATATACATATAAAGTATTTCGTCATTTATTTGTTTATTTTCATGAATTGCTCTTCCAAGTAGCACAAACATTTTGAGAAGTGTTTAATTTTGTCCTTGATTTTTTTTTTTTTTTTTTTGAAAATGCAATAGCATGCCTTTTTCCCTTTTCATTATAGGCTTACTTTGGCTTTTTTTATGGAAATCTTGCGTACAGCCGGCAGCCGGCAGGAAAGTGAGTTAATGATTACAGCACCGACTTTCATCTGGAAAGTTCGAGAAAAAAGTGCTTTATAGTCTTAAATTCATATAAGTTTCAAACCTTATCAACTTCCGTACACACCTTTTGTAATTACCTGTAATCGAACAAAACTATTAATGATAGAATTATTATAATATCATCATGACATCAATATTATTAGATAATTCTCTGCGTATCTAAATATGAACAAAAAGGAGAAAGAAAACCTGCAATACAATAATTTATTTGCATATGCAATAAAACGTAGTTAAAAGAAGAAGAAGAAGTAACACTTAAGCTAAACTAATCGTTGATTTTACTAAGGCTCACACGAAGTACTTCGTCTTCGCTTTGAGCATTTTCTTCTTTCACGTCAACACGTCAATCATCTGTTGTTATTTGCTGAATACTTTAAGAAGAAGAAGAAGAAGAAATTCATATTGACAGAAATTTAGCGGATTATAGTCGAATTTCTCTCTTACCTTCCAGTGTCGCTTTTGAAGCTTTTCTTTAACTCAATTTTAGAATACAAACGTTTTTAAAAGCATTTGCAAATTACTTAAGGTTTCATTTATCTAAATTATCCCAAAAGTACACTCAGGAGTACTAACTACGCGCCTATCTTTGAGTGTCTTAATAGTAGTGATAAACAAAGAGTTTAATCTAATGAGAAAAATATAGATCCCTTTAGGACTAAACGTTGATATGTCAAAGAGATACGGAAGTGGAAGTGAAGCAGAGTTTGTTATTGCTGCATATATGAGTGAGTGAGTGGCACCTTTGTCGACTGCGCTTCGCCATCTCTATAACGATTTTATAAAGTATATTATATAAAGGTGTGCATATGACAAGTGAGCAAAAACAAAATAAGCAAAATTATCGCACTTAACCCAGCCCAGTAATTTGAAAAAAAAAAAAAAATTTGGAAATTTCATCATTCGCGCATAACTATTGTAATTGTAGTACTACTGAAGACTAGTAGTCATAACAGACGAAGAGGCTAAATTTGAAGAAGAAAAAGATCATCCACTCTTTCGATTTGACCAAAACCGCTCTAATGTGCAAAACCCGCAAAATACTGAAGTGGAATCCGAATCGCAGCAACGTATAGGCCGAATGCAAACCTACATGAACCACGCGTTTATTTATGTCATCCAGAAGGCGAATTTTAAAAAATCGTGATAATCGAAATAAGTCTTCTTGACTTGAACGCCTTGAACGGGATGAACGTATTTCAAATTAAAGAAAAACCCGCATCGCAAATTCCCAAAAGATGATGTGTTCGTGACTCGCTTTTATCTCGAAAGTTTTAGTAAGATTCAAGATATTTAAAATGTACCGTCACTTCGAATGCCTAAAAATCGGGACTGTTTACCCCTTTGAAATTCTATTGGTCTTACAGAGTAGAAACCTAGCAATTCGGACGCAAGAACTACGGTATTTAAATTTGAATACATTTTTGTAAGTACAGGGCATGCCTAATACTGTTAGCTTTTTGAGTCACTGTATCAAATAAGTACAAATTTTTCTAGCCGTAGTATATATATTCTGTTCATCCTTTTCTTTCCTGCCGCACGTGTACTCTACAACTTATAGTCTGTAGCATATGGAGTTTATCTTTTCAATACGAGTTGTTGCTTAAAAGCATTCAAATTTACCGCTTTTGACATTTTCAAAAACTGTTGTCAAAAGCAACAAAAAATTTTATTATTATACGCATTGTAGAGAAATAGTCTGTTTTTCGGTTGAATTAAAAAAAATTTTTATTTTTGGTGAAAAAAAAAAAACAAAATTTTAGTTTTTCCCATATTTTTTTTTCGCAATCCGTAATCTATTTGAATATAACAAATAAAATTGAGAAATAATATTGAAAATATCGGCAGAGAAGCCTTTTGGTATATAAAAATTTATTTTCAGAGAATGTATAAAAAAAAAAATTACTCCAAGAAATGGGTTATCATAGAATGTTCGCCAAATAATGTTGCTAATGATGAGTGAGTATATCCGCGAAAATAAATTAAAAATTTGTGATAATTTTTTTTGAATGTTGTCATCTTGTAGAAGCGAGGCGACAAAACTTCTTAAACCGGCTAAATATATTATGACAGTGAAATCGAAAACCAAAAACAGACATTCACAAGGAACGTTGCCTGATTATACAATAAGCCGTAACTTACATCTGGAAAGTGGAATCAATCTAACCTCATCCGATCTCTTCAAAGGAAAAGGATTGTTGAGTAAGTACACACACAAATATATCTAACACGTACACATTTAGCATGAACTATATATAAGCAGTGAACTGCACGCTTCTTCTGAAAAGGGGGATGTACAATAAGGTTTCGGAATGCATACGGAAAACTTAAAAAATGACTGATTTACACCAAAGATGCAATTAAATAGATTCAATTTATTGTATTTTTTTCAATGTCTTCTTCGAAATTCAAGTTAAGAAGTTTTAAGGAGTTTTAGCTTTTGCTTCAAATTTTAAAAATAATTATCTATTTTTTGACCCACATTTCTAGTAACAATTTCTTCAAATCTTCTTATTTCTTGTTTTCAGCTAAGTTCTAAATTCTTTAACTAATATTTTTCTTATTCTCACAAGGAAACTTATTTTCCTGGATACGAAACATTTTGTTTCCATCGGCCCATTTAATCGTTATTGCTATTCTCATATCCTTAGATCGAATCGCAGTGTACTTAATTTGTAATACCGGAAACTTTTAAGGCATCAAACTGAATTTTCGATAGCTAAGCGATATCTACGAAAACTGATAATTGTTTACCGGCAAAGTTTGCAAAAACCAATGTCTTACTATCGAATAATTCCAACATTACTTTCCTTGTTATTATCGGACCATTTAAGCATCATTTGACTGATGTTAATTTATCTTTCACAATTTTTATGTCATTCGGTCCAATAAGTACGATACCATTCTCAGAAGTTAAAACGATTCTGGCAATCTTGTGCTATCTCTTGGTAAATAAGTTGGAATACTCGTTTTCTTGAAGAGATTCAGTTATTTGTCAGAATCGATAAATCTTCTTTGTGAGATAATTCAAGGGGATTCCAAAGTCTAGGCATTTCCATCATTTTCTTCAAAAGGTACTTCTGAAAGTCTATTTCGTTTATCATTACACATCTTGAAAATAACTTCTGTTCTAAGTAATTTTTTTGTGTATAACTTTTGCTATTTCTTCTTGATTTCTTGTGAGCATATCAAGATTTTAGATTGTGTAGCTTTATGCCAATAACACCGGTGGCCGTGGCATCAAATTATTTGCAAGTTGTTGGATTTATACTGTTTTCTACATGTGCTAACCCCCCCTTGTAGTTGATTGTATGAAATTGTATAGAGAGAGTCATTATTTTCATTAGTAATGTTTGAAGTATCTTTATTGGCGGCTTTCAACGGTGTCCTTAAGACAAATAAAGGAAGTGACGATGAGCTCCGACTTATTGTTTAGTAGTCGAGAAAACGTTCTGTCTTCCGTGAGCAGCGCTCAAATGAGGTCAATGAAATATTTTGAAAATTGTCAGATTTGAAGGAAACGCATTGAAAGTCTTGTCTGGAAGTAGATCAAATAAACTGATGAATAGTGATTTTGTGTCGTACGGTGAGATATACTTTTCGTTAACAGCGTTTGAAAAACGTTCATTGGCCGGTACTGCTGGGGGTTGATGAAATGTTTTGAAAATTGTTATACTCTAATGAGGTTCATTAAAAACTTTATCTTTATTGGGTAAACTGGTTTTCTGAGGTGTAGCCTTTTGTAGTAGACGATTCAGTTTTGTAATTTATATATTAAAAGGGGAAAAAGAAATCCATCCAATCTTATATGAACTTCAGGACTTTATTTAACATTTCGAATTGGAAAATAATGGATTTCTTTTTCCCCAAACAAAAAGAAATCCATCCAATCTTATATGAACTTCAGGACTTTATTTAACATTTCGAATTGGAAAATAATGGATTTCTTTTTCCCCAAACTAATATTTCCAGTGACGTGTTCTTGAATGGAATTACATATGAAAGAGATTCCTTTTCTGTGATCGTTGCTTTGGTGGATATTCATTGCGTGCATATAATCTTCACGAGCATCAGGAATTTTTTTTGGAACTTGCTATATTGACTTTAGAATTCTCTCGCACGAAAGATTGCGAATTTATATTCATTTTGTGACATATTCTTTAGGACACTATTACATCCATTTTCATTACTTAAGTTCATCGCTTCGTTTTTTTTTTTCAATATATTTAATGCGTTTTAATTTGTTCTGAACCATCTGATGTGTATCTATTAGAACACGACCATTTTAAATATAAATCGTCACTATATAAAATTTCATTTTGAGAAATATCGCCATTTTTAACTGCACTTGAGTGATAGTGAAATTTGTTCAACAATTCCTAGATAGGCTGCTACCTCACGAAAGTCGATTTTTCGCCATAAACGAACTGTCATTCTGCTTAGTATTACTGATTGAAAGAGTCTCACTTGAAGTTTATTTTGGTACCAAGCGAAAGTTCCGATTTATTTTCTGCATTCATAATTGACGTTTGCCAAAATATACTTTGAGAAGTTATAAGCTGGAAAGATATGTTGATTACCTCCTCTCAATAATAATAAACTTACACTGAAATTTATTTAAAAAAATTTTCACATTCACTTACGCCATTCATCTTGTCAAATCGATTGATAGAAATGGTTGATCAACGATTTTGAGTTAAAAATACCCCCCTTAGGCATCTTCGATATCTGAAACAATTCATAAAGAAATATAATTTTTAGAATTTTAATCTTTTAAGAAATTTTTAAAATTTAAATTTTATATGCAAAAACTTGTCCTCCTGTTTCTTATAAAGTCCTACGTGGGTGATAATATCTCGTGTGTACATAAAACGATGCGGCCTTTATTTGTTTTGAGTCTCAATCATGGGCTCAGAGAACTTTATTCAAAAGGCTCTCAAGAAATGATTTTTTAACACAAACATCATTTCAGAGAAAACTGTTAAGTGGGTAACAACAATGTTGTTTGTGATACACATTAGAAAATGTTTTGTAAAATGAAAATGTTTGATGAAAATAAATTTAAAGTTAAAATTAATTAAAATCATATTAACGCGCAATCCTCGCAAATAATATACAATAGGAAGTGTTTAATGGCTGGAAATGTAATAAAGTACTTGCTAGCTGGTTTTGTTATTATGTCTTTTCCAACACACACAACACACCGAATTTATTGTGTTTTGGGTTTTTCTCTTATTGTGTACTTCTTTGCTAATGGTTGTAAAAGGAAAAGAACAAAAATTCTTAGTTTATTGAAGTAAAGAAAACTGGTCAACTGTGATTTTGTGTCGTATGGTGAGATGCTTTTTAATGGAATTTCATAATTTTCATTAATAACGTTTGAAACACGTTTACCTAACGCTGATGAAATGTTTTGAAAATTATTAGATTCTGAGGAAATTCATTGAAAGCTTTACCTTTATCGGGTAAACTGCTTTTCTGCAGTATTGCGTTCTATATACCAAACGAAGGATCAGTGAGACATTTGAATTCTATTTGACACTTGAGATGATGTCCATCATCTATTTATAGTCCGTGTAGTACATTTACAAAAGTGATCTGCAGATTATCAAGTTTATAATGCGTCCCTTTTCAAACAGAAATCTCATTATCGCGAGAACACAACTACTCTACATATATGAACGAACGCATTTCTTTTTCCGTAATCGCTAACTTCACGTGCTTTTGTAGGTTTGCACAGTTTACAGCTCTCTCTCTCTCTTTCTTACACATGTGTTCAATAACGGTACCCTGTTGTAGTAGTGACAAAACTATGTTGTTCTAACATGTTCAAGGTAATTATTCGTTTCAAGAAAGTTAATTCGTAAGTAAATAAGGTTAGACTGATTTATCACTGATCCCGTTACCTGTATTTCTACTACTATATTACATTTTTATTACTGCTAATGCTTTTGGTTACTGCTTTATACTGCCATGTACTAGTTTGATTAAAAAATTCAATATTTTGAAAAATAAAGGGTATTTTTCTATTAATAACGACTCACACACACATCGTGAAGGCAGTTCCTTTTAACTTCACAAAATCTAATACGATTTCTAGAGAATTGATTTTCTAGGCAAATACCGCTACGACGACGTATACAATGAAATATAATAAATTGACAGTTTTGTTGTAGGAAGACTTATCCTATAGAATTTTTACTTGCGGTCAGTTTAGGTGGAAAGTGGTTTCTCGTTTCATCCAAGTTTTCTATATTCAAGCGGTTTCTTGTCGAATTTTGTTGAAAAATATTATAAATGGCCGATGTGTTCTGCACGTATAACGTCTTAAAAATTATAAATATTTCAATCTATTTCGAAAAGATGAAAATATGTCAGTAAATTTTTGTTAAAATAACTGGAAAATTTGCGAAATTATTTCTGGATTTTACATACATCTGCACTAATTTAATATACTCTTGTATCAAAAACGATACAGTATATAAAAATGAATAGATTTAGTGAATGTGGTGCGTGCGAGGAATGCCTTTCTTACAAAAATATTTCTGCGTTACTTTTAAGTCGCCAAACTTGGCTTCCAAATCATCAGGCGCTTGTGTAAATAAGTGCGGAAATAATTTTGTCACTGGCTGTGTAGCGAGTAGACTAACTGGACAATATAGACGGAATTTCCAATGGAAAAATTCTTTCCTGTTTAGACTTTTGTGTTTACTAAAGACTGTATAAGAGCATTGCTTAAGAATTTTATTCCTTCGATTAGCTTGTAAACTCAGTTATTTATGATATGACCCCTGTCCGTCATGGTTTCTCCATTAGATACATTTCAACCTTTGGCATGTCTCAACAATATTAATGCGTACCTGAATGAGTAGACCAGGAATTTACGTAATATCCTATAAAGGAAAACTCGTAAAATATTCAAACAGCTGCAGCAAAATTTTTCGTCATTTTAAAGCCCAAACACAACGACGATAGTAGCAAAGATGCAAAATCCTAGAAAAACAAAACACCTTGACTACAGTCGCAGCATTGCTACAAGTTTATATGATTTGAAAAAAAAAAATGTCCAAATAATTGCATTTGCTTACATACATACATACATACACACATTTGCGTGCAGCAAAATTAAAATTTTGTTAAAAATATGCGGCACTGCATACTGATGCCGCAGTGATTGTGTTTTAGCGCTTAAGTCATCCAAGTGTGAAAACAAATTTCCGCGAATTAATTTTTAAAATTGTGTACGCGAAGAGAAAATCTTTCAAATGACCCGTATACTTAGTATGACTAGGTATACAAGTACCGGTTTGAATTCAGACGAAGAAAGAGTATGTGACTGAAACGTCGATTTATATACTCGTTCGTTTCGTACTTTGCAACATTTATTTATTTTTAATCAAAGTGAACCTAAGAACAAAAAAAAAATCGTTTTGAAATATTTGAAAACAAAAAAAAAACAAAATAAAAAAAAAATGATTTGTGAGAAAATTGCTGGCGTAAATACTCAAGAATATTGTCGAATGTCTTGGTTTTTAATTGAAACTGATGAAGGGCTCTGCCTCGGTGCTAATAAAGAGCCCAACGGCAAACGATTCTTTGTGATTATTCATTCGATGGAATTGATTGATGACGAATCGGAGAATATGTATGTTGATCGAAAAGTTCGATTTATGTGGAAACAAGAAATAGTAGAAGGAAAAATCCGATTTGCTTCCGATGAACGTGATTATGTTAATCATGAATTGAAAATATTGCAACAGGATGAAGCGCAGGACGACGCTGTCGTTCAATCAAATAAGCCGAAAAGTTTTATCGTCCAATATCGTCGAGGTACTGATGCTCTTATATATCGGATATTAAGTGAAAAGGAGAACGGCGAAGATATGAGCAAAAATGTAGTCTTGGAAGATTACATGCCGAACGTAGCAAAAATTTTATATATGAACGAATCGCAGGAATTGCTGTTACAAGAATTAAATTTATTAAAAAAGAAATGCTTTGAAATGGTAATCGTTTAGAAACCAAGAAGAAGGAAGCTTTTGTTTTTTTTTTTTAATTTATTTGTGAAACTTGACTTTCAGAATTTTCGCAATACTAAAAGCAGTAACATGCTCGCAAGCGATTGGCTTTTAATTCAGTATAGTTCCGGGCCTTTTAATCTTACCTATAAGATTATCAATTACAGTGAAACTGTTTGGCAAAACGAAAATAAATTCCCCGACGTTATAGCTTATATCAAGGCAAATGATCTTACATTTCAAGGTATCATTGTAAATAGATCTCAGGACTATGATGAATTGAAGAAGATGTTACAAGTTATTCAAAAAATTGGTTTAGAAGTTGCTTTTCCACTCGGTTCTCCTTCCGTGGCAAGTATAACCATGAGCGCTAGATGGAACACCTTAAAAATATTTGCCTACATTTTCAGAGTACTAATCAAATAAATTGAAATCCTTATCAGTCGCGTAACTACTAATAAGATAAGTTGTTGATGCACAATCCGATATTCCATTAATGCTGCTGGGCATTGCAATTTTAAATTAGAAAAGAGATTTATGTGTTAATTATGTATACATTATGATGATGATTAAGTTTTATAACTTGAGCGCTGTAAACTTAAATAAAATTATTAAATTTCAACGCGTAATAAACGAGTAGAAATAAAGTATGAAACACTCTCCCTTTATAAATGGTTTGAAGAACAAAAACAGAAACTATGTTCAGAGAAATTAAAAATAAAAGGTTGAGTTTTATGATGAAAGTAACGATTATTAAGGAACATTGAAGTTTATGTCAACTAACATAGATGGTGGTGTGTCAACAACACCGTTTATGAACTCGGATGAAAAAAGAAGACAGACACCTCAACTGCCGTTTCTCTACAGAACCTTTCCGTAGAAAGGTGACCGCATGGCAATTATTGGGCTCACTACACTCATGTAAAGCTTTTTTTTGTTACATATGACGTGTCGTTAAGCTCTTTGGACGACCTTTTAATAAAACCCAGCGCTGACTAGCAAGGGTTCAACGTGCAAATTAAAAAGTAGTGTATGGTCAAATAATACCCCTAAATCCGTGAAAGAATGAATCTACGTTTTCGAAATTCTTTGAATCAATTAAATATTCTGTAGCAAATACATTTCTCCTTGAGAATGTAAGTTTCTCGTACATTTTGAGTTCACAAAATTAAAATTAAAAATTAAAATTAAAAAACTTATCATAAAATTATACGAGCACCGTCCTGGCAAATTTTTGCTAAATCAGATTGCAGGTAACATTTGCGTCATTTCGACTTAACGGAAAAGATCAGTTTAACATCATGCAGTTTATATCAAGACGTGGTCTGAGTTAATCGCTGACGGAAGATCGTCAATGTACAGGGCAAAACGCTTTTGATAATGGGTCGCTTTTGATAATCTATTTTCAAAATAGGAACGTATCCATATCCATGATAAATATGAAGGAAAATGGGAGCTTTGAACTTTAAAGAGCAATAAATTATGACTGACGATATGGAAGCTTTGCTAAAATCAGTTTGAAAGGCATTAGAGAATTACGATTGATAGTCCTTTTTGGAAAAACGCGCTGAAACGGAGAAATAAAGTTTTTGACAGCGAAAACTAATGGTGGATCGATTTGTTCAAAAACAGTTTTGGTTAAACACTAAAATTTGACGATGCTTCTTTAATTCTCTCAGCAAGCTATTTTCTCGTTTGTACAAAGGAATAAGGAAGCTGCTTTTCCAACATTCTATGGAAAATTCTATTTTCCAGAAAAGAATAAAAAAATATATGAAATCATGCATCAGAACATGACTTGAAAATACATACAAACGATCCGGCCTCGGGTGCCCAACTATAGCTTATGATTTCGAACCTTAACGTACGTCATATTCAGAAATTATAACATCAGGAACGTTAATATTTGATATGTGAAGTTAATGGTAGAATCTTAATTTTTATTACAAAAATAACATTAGAAGTATTCGGCAAAGGGATTCGAATTTCCTAATCATCAGAAGACTCAATGCCATTGCAGGTTATTGATGAAGGATATATAAAGATTTTTCTCTTAGAATTAACAAATTTATAAAAATATTTTGACTAATAAAAAGTGAAGAAGAAGTCATCTACAATAGTGCAGAGACATTTTCATATATCTTTCGAAAATGGGTGAATGAGAGCGTGCGAGGTATAGAAATATATGTTTAAATCTTAAATACCCCTCTTTATTCAAAAGATTTTGAAACATGAAATAACTTAGTAAACTCTAGTAAACAATCATTTGCAAGCCATGTGAAATCCATTCAAAGCAATCAATCTATTTTGACATTTTTATATTTGAAAGTTATTTACACACACACACACACACATTCATTCACATTTCTAATTTATTTATAGAAAGTTTTCGTCATTTGGCGGAGGGCAATTGTACTCGAGAAGAGGAAAACAAAACGGACAGGATCAATAAATGTGCATACGTTCTAGATCCTGAGAGTGAGCAAATTTTTGATTTATGTGAGGGTCAAGATCTGAAAGCAACCAAGTCATTAATAGACTTATCACGGCTCAGTGGCGGCAGCGATCGTCTCAGTGGACGTGACACTATATACGATTTGAAAGGAGAAGTTAGAGGAAATCAAGGTAAGAAGAAGGAAGAGGGGAAAGAAGAAAGGGCGAAGTCAGTCCCCCCATCTTCTCCACAAGTTTCACCACAAGACACTCGTGAATTGGCAAACGAAGTGAAAGGCAATCGTAGAAGATACACAGATACAACATCTTTAGTTCGAAGTTCAGTAGAGAGAAAAGAGCCGAAAGAGAAAATATTACAAGTAATTGATTACACAATAGACAAAGATTTCGTTGAGATTCCTAAATCAAGAGAACCAGATCATCAACCAGAAATATTAAATTTAGATCGCAAAGATTGCGGTATAATGCCGGTAGTTTCAAGAGACAAATGTGCCCGAATCGATAAACTTGAAGAACAAGTTTCAATGTTGCGCCAAGAATTGAGTCGCGTTAAGGAGGAATTTGTACCGATGAAGGATTTACTTCGCTTCAATTCAATTTCCGAACGTTTAAGAGAATTGAATTCACTATTGTCCGATTTGAAGCACAATTGTAACCGTGCCAGATATTCTGATTATCCAGATGATGAAGACGCTTTGGAAAAGCATATAAAAACAGTAAATTTGGAGGAGATTCCACCTATGGAAATCACTTCTGCGGCCCCTTTGTCGTCAGCACAACGAGAAGAACCGGCAAAGGAGAAAAATCCGCCTTCATTACCATCGCCTCTTCCTACTCCCCCGCCCCCTTTAGCACACTTAGAAGAAGAAGAAGATTGCGATTTTACGGATGTTCCCTTAGCTATTCCTAGAAGCGAGAATTTTAAAATAGTCAACGATTACCGTGTTGATCCCGAAGTCAGAAGACAAAGGCTAGATAAACGGGATCAAGCACGGGCAGAAGTCAGGTGTCAAAAGCACAAACAACAGCAGTTTCCCGAAAATGCACAACCTATAGGCACGCCGGAAAAAGAAGAGGCCAAATCTAAATGTCTACGTTTTGAATGGGATAATTCCCCAATTCCGCCACTAGTGAAAGAGAATCAAAGCCAGAAGAATGCCACACCTCTAAACACTTCTACCCCGTATGTACCAGAAAGTGTGCTTTTGAAACGCACCTCTGAAGCTCAAACAGACCGACGTAAATGGGGTCCGACGCATAAGAAAAAAACCAAGTGTTCTCAACTGGACAGCAAGCGTACAAGCGAATTTGAGCATCTAAATAATAGGTGTACAAATGAACTCAATCAAATAGAGAAAGGGCATAGTGGCGAAGATGACCGTGAATTCACTGCAGAAGTTGAAACGGATCAAGGCAAATGGGATCCTACACGAAAAAAAAAGACTACATGTTCTCATGTGGATGCCAGACGAGCAACAGAATTTGATAATGAATTAATATCCGTCGCAAGGGCCTCCAGGGTCGCCAACGGTTCAAGGATGCAAAATGGAAACGCGGCAAATGATCTCGAAATGTGCGACAATATGAACTTACCTTTGCTTACATCGAATCTCAATGAATCCATTTATGGCGTATTAGGAAACGTGCAACCATCTAAAATAGCTTTAACGATATTATTACAAGTCGATAATTTGTATCATATCAATGTGTCTGTGATGCGCACTGGTCAATCGCTCGGTTGTCTTTATGCCACGGAAGAATGCATTATCGAGGCTAACCAACGACATGTCTTCGAAGAATTTCTTACGTTCTTTGTTGTAGACTCAATGAATACAATGGAACAAAAGAATAAAATTTTAAGTCATTCTTTTGATTACATCAAAAACTAACACAAGAATTTCTAGTCTAACGTTTATATATATTCTTTCTATTAGTCGTCGGATAGTCGGATAGTCGGATCTGCGTACGTTTACAAATGTTTTTATATATTGTTTGATGCATTAGTAAAATGCATTACCTTCATATTCGATGCATTAAAATTATATGTATTTAAAATTATATGTGTTTAATAAAGAACAACGCTTATGCTTATAAATTCTGAAAATGAGGATAAGTAGTGGATCACACATACTTTGAATGATTACAAAAATGGGTAAGAAATGTTTCGAAATAAAAAAAACAAGAGACATGAGAGGTGGTTATAAGCACTAGAAAATTTGTCAAATTATATTCACAATCAAAGAAAAAAGAAGAGATCAATATTCCATTCACACCCAGCTTACCGCTTATCGCATTCTCCCACATGCATATGACTTAGCCGTGTCTGTTTTAAGTACTCATGATGTGTGTTGAATCGCAATTTGTACAAATTTTCCCAGAAATCGAAGTGTTAGTAAAAGAGAAAAAAACTAAACATCACACAAACAAAGGCATAGGTATATTTACGTGTACGATTTCGTCCCGCTGAACGCCCAAAATTGGCCCTGAAGTCGTTTCAGTATTGGGTTGTACTTGCTTTTAAGAAAATTATATTCGGCTGTGTCGATTCTTTTATCTTAAAAAAAAGGGAGAAAAAACTATATTCTAATAGGTGGGCATGGCGGATTTTTTCTATATTTATGGAAAGTTTTTATTTTTTGCAGATTATGATGAGCATTGAGCAAAACAACCAGCTGTGGTGGATTTTTTTCATATTTATGGAATACCGTGGAAATTTTTTGTTTCGTAGTCTATGAGTAGTAGGCAAGAGACCAAACAAACAAAGGAGGTATGTCCTTTGACCAATTTAGCCTATTTTTAATACCAATTCATGTACGAGAATTTTCAATGAAAATTGTTAACGAACATATATGATATAGGTTAGCAGACAGACAATTGAACGGATACGTTCAGGTATATTTCAAATTTGCTACTGATCAAAACATATATATTTTATGGGATCTATAAAGCTTCTTTCTTGATATTACAAATAAACTGAAAAAACTAATATACTCCCGAAATTCGGTGAGGCTATAATAAGAAGACCAGCATTCGGACAATGAAATGCGCTCTTCTAGTTTGTTATAGAACAATTAATCGAGATCCGGCAATTCCACAATTTTTTAGGGCTCTCGATATAGTTGTGATTCGAAATATTGGAAGGGCTGCTGTGGATTTTGCTTAAGTTATAGACCTAATCATCGTGTTTCTTGCGTTATTCGTGATCCACTCGCTATAAACTCTTCTGCGAATATATGGCACGTACTCAAGGTAAAAAAATCATTTAAAGTTTTCAAATGCGAATAATAGATGAAAACAGAAAATGCACATGTTTTATTTAAAAAAAACAAAAATCCATGTCCCTTTACGTTAAGATTATGTGGTTCTTGAGACATTCGCTCAAACATTTTTTTGAATAAAAAAAAAATAAAAGATTGGTGCTCGTTTTGTCACTCTAAGATCCAGAAAGCTTGCATTTCCATATTCTTTTTAGATGGTTTCCTTTTAATTGCATTAAAGATAGGTCCTCTTGTAATCGTTTAGAAAAAGCTTTTTTGGCCATCTTTTCGTATAGAAGGAAGGGTAAACGAATAATAATATTTCAAGTGGATTATTTGCCGCATATTTAAGTATTAAAAAAAAATTGTTTTGGAAAAATATTAATAGAAAGGAACACCGTAACCATTCTCGGTAGGAATCCAGAAATGAATACACATTTGTAGGAAAGGAAAGGAATCCACACTTATAAGAAAGAAATCCACAAATGGGATGGTAAGAATGACAGGTTTGTTTCGTTCACAAATTTTCGTTTACAAATGCTTCTTCTTCTTCATATAGCACGTGCTAATTATGCATGCTATTCTAATCATTCTAATCTAATCGGGACAATCTTAATGAAATATGATGTGAAAAAATATATTATTGACTCGCTGTGTTTTCCTTAATAACCCAGGTTTGGAGCCACGTAATTTCAAGTTGCACTACTCTTATCAAGTTAAAATAATATATCGATCAAAAATTTTTGGGATTAAATAACAAAAATCTTTTTTTTTTTTTTTTAAAGATTCGACTTTATTCATATTTTGATATACTTTTATAAAACGATTTATCAAGATTCCCAAAGAATGTTAAAGTTTCCACAATGACCTCATCATTTTTATTAGCCTTCGAACATGTTAATGTTTTGGTTCCACTATGAGAAAACCAGATACTTTTAGAGGACTTTTGCTCTTGTACTTAAATATGTTGATAAAGCTTTTTAAAAACAATTTTTAACATGAAATTCGAAATTATTCGTCGAATTTATTAAAGCTGCCGCAAATTGCAAAAAATATGATCGAAATTTAAATTTTATGCAGGCGTTGTTTGAATTTTGGCATTTTCTAAAAGTAATGTGGATTCATTGAGATGATTGATTTCATTGAGATGACATATTCGTTCAGCTCTAGGAATTATTGGTCAATTGGTCAATAGCGTATATTAAATTATAAATTAAAAAAAAACAATGCAATCAACAAACTCAGTCGAAAACAATTTTTAACAATCGACCAAAATTCAGGAAAATCTCATTATATTTTACTAAACTCTTCGCGGGGTTCTTGTGGAAAAGTTAACGGTTTTTATGATGAATATAAAGCATAGCCAGCAGCATGCAAGTTATCTCTGCTCACCTTGTTCCACTTACTTACTAATTTTAGCCAAAACTCAATAAGATCCACGCATTTGTCTCAACTGTCATTAAATATAATTTTTATATCGAAAAATTTTTATTTGATTTCGCCTTAATTTTACGTTACATAAATTAGCATTAATATAATAGCCTTTGAGACACATTCTGAAGTATATTTCGACAAATTTTGACAAATCATTTTATTAACGATTTTTGCAAATAATTTTTGTTTAGTTCCGTTAATTATTGACTCAAGTATTATGTCCGTAAAACTTAATATGTCATTATATTATAAGTGTGATGTAGGGTATAAAAATGCTAAGATATGTCCACGTCAAGTCCCAACTCCTTAGGATTTAGTCTTTTAAATATTGGAATTTTAAATTTACAACATAAATTCGCGCGGTAAGAAGTTTTCTAAGAGGTTGTCGTGCGCGCGATTTGTCTTTAATGAACCAGTTAGAGATCTTGTTTCCTATTGAAGGAAATTACCGAAAGTAGTTTTTTAAGAGGTTTCGAGCGTCACGATAATTTAAAATAAATGAGAGATTCCCAAATCCTTGTTACTGTACTATTTGCAGAAAATTTGTACAAATATTTTAAATACGCATACTACTGTAAAAATTGCCCACCTGCTCGATAGATTTCGGAAAGTGTTATGAAAACTATATACAGAAAAGTTTCTTGTGTTATCTTAAATTATTTCGGAAACTCATATCATTATAGTTTTGACATTATTGTTATAGTATAGTAAAATAACATTAAAGATACATAGACGAACTTTAAAACTTTCATACAAGAGTCATAAAAATGGTGTTTGCCAATGAGAGTCGGATAATAAGGTCTTGTTGAGTGCGTTACTTGATTTGAAAGAGTAACAACATTTTATTTTACATTTATACGAGACATATAAATAATCGTTTATTCGAATTTTTTTTTTTTTGTTTTTACATTTTATTATAACATTAAATTTTAAGCATTTTTTGTTTTTTGTTTTTTTTTTTTGTTGTAAATTTTAAATCGTCTTTTGGCATCAAATATTTTTATATGTACGTGTGTGTGTATAGAGATATACACTATTGTTTAAATTTCATTAAATAATCAGTAGTTTCCTAAAATTGAAGGAGAAACTACGATACATAATACTTTTATAAAAAAAAAATTCATTTCATTTTTTATGACATTGAATAGCATGACTAAGATGAGTATAAAAAATGAAAAGAATTATACTTTTAAGGGGAAAACAATTTTGCTTAAATATTAATAAATTTTGGTTCACATACATAAAATAATTGGCCACAAATTTGCATTTTCATTCTTTCAAAATAATTGTTTAATATTTAGTTTAATTAACATTTTATTGCAGCTTATCGTTACATAATACTTTTAATGTATATAAATATTTATGTATAAATATTTATGTATAAATTATTATGTATAAATATTTATGTATAAATTTATGTATAAATATTTATGTATAAATTTATGTATAAATATTTATGTATATAAATGAAAAAAATGTTTTATTTAGCGATGAATTTATTTTTAATTGAAAAATTTGAACTTAACGTGATTTACTATATAAAGCACTTTATTGGAAATCAAAGAGGTTTTCAACGACAATAAATCAAAAGAAATTATTTAAAATCATGAATAATTCATCAAATAAAATAAAAATAAAGTTTAAAAACGAAAAATCTCTTAAGATTCTTAAAGGTTCTTTAAAATAATTCATTATTTAATCATCAAATATTTTCATTAAATCCTGGCTACGCTTAAAGATTAAAACTTAAATAGAAAATAAAAAAAAAAAAAACAAAAAATGTATAAAATGATAAAAAAAAAAAAAAAAGAAAAAAACTGAGGGAGGAGAGTAAGAGACGTATACAGAAAATTTGCGAAAAGGAAAAGAAACAAAGAAAAAGCAACACTTTTGACAAAATTAAAAGCAAATACTTGAAGTAAAACGGTTTCGAAAGTGTTTCCACAAAAGACCCTCATTTAAAGCGACAAACTTGTACAACTTCCGATGACAAGTTGCAGCAGCAGTTTCTGTTTTTGCTGTGCTCTACAACCAAATGCTAAATTCTTACTAAAATGTAAAGACATTACAGCAAAGCTTAGCCAATGCTTGGCAGTGAATAATAACGTTAGAGATGTGCCTGAGTTAGTATTAGTAGGAGTAAGTGCCAGTGTATGGAATTTTTCAACTTTTGTCCAATCACTAAAACCGGCCACATTACGAGATGCAGCACGTACCAAATATGAAGTGTTCGCTTCCAGATTACTGATGAGAAAAGTTGCGCCTAAAAAAAAAGACAAGAAAATAAAGAAAATTATGTTTACTTTACGTGGATTCTGTTAAACTCTATCATCGCATGAGACAAATAGGTTATATTAGTTTGTAAGTTACGATAAAAAAAAAATTGCAAAACAAATTTATTTTGTGGGCGTGTCACACAGATCTTCATTGGCAATTCTGTATTTAACTTTAAGTTCAAGTCGGGTGGGTTTTTTGTGGTTCTGCGCTTCTTCTATGTCTTCCAATTGCTGATATATATTCAGTCACGATTTCCTGTTTTAATTTGTTTTTATTTTTTTATTTATGTTTATATTTTTTATTTGCATTGAATTTGTATAAATATTTTGTTTTTTTCAATGCTACTCAATTATCAAATATTCCTTTGCAAAGACCAAAAGGCGGGCTCTATCCGCGGTGGTGGATATTTTAAGCGATGCGGACGGAAGGACGAACGTAATAAATGTTTATCTTTCCGTGTTCAAGAATCCTGACAAACTGTCCTTTTTAAATTGATTTAAAGATCAAATGTAATTTTAAGGACAATTGAAAAAGTGTGGCCAGGAGCTTTCATAAGCTCACTTCCGAAGAAAAAAGAAAAAGTATTTTACTTTTGAAAAAACAAAAGCCATTTAATCCTTGAAATATTTCACCTTACAATTCCCCTTACACGTCTGATAAGTATATACAAATATGAAAAATATCAAAACATTCAAGTCTGAAACCTTCAGGTCTCTTGAAAGATGTCGCAAATTTTCAATTCCGAATACAAACGCTTATAGCAATAGAGACAAAAATTTTTTAATTCATGCAACTTTTGTTATCTATTCATTCGCCACTTACCCTCTTCATACGCAAATTCTTTACGTTTGGCATTTGTCCATTTGCCCAAATCCTTTTTGAATTCTAGCTCAGTCATATACTCAATACGATAGCCGGTGACTTTCATTGAAGGATCGGCTACATCATTGGATCGTGGATGATTAACCACAATATCGAAAGTATTCGAATTGTAACCTCGTAATTGCATGTCTTTCGGTGTCGGTGGCTTTTCGCCTCTCTTCAAAGTTAAAGCGCGTTCAATGCTGCCTAAATGATTTTTAACTTTGCATTTGTAAACACTGAAAACATCTTCATTATCAACTCTAATATGCAATGTTGATACATAATTTCCACTTTCAATTTTGTAGTGTTTGTCGTTATGTATTTGTTTCTTGCTACGATACCAGCTGAAACTGGCCGGTGGCTCAGCAATCGCTTCACATCTTAAAGTGGCAGTGCCATTGATGAAAGTGTATCTCTCTTTCACTACATTCATATAAGTCCAAATGGGTCTATCTGTGTGAAAAAGAAATAATGTACGTAAGTAAGTTCACAAAACGTACTTTTCAAAACAAATTACTTCAGTTTTGTGTATAATTTCTATAATGAATTTCAGTTAAAAACTTTTTCTTATAATTCTTTTCGAGTATTAAACTATGTTTTATTTCTTTTTTTTGTTTTTATGAAATAGAACTTTCTTAATTAACACTAAGATCAATGCTGCAATGGCGTGGGAGGAAAAAAACTAAAGGAAAAGTTGTGTTGGTATTTTTCAAAATGTACGAACTGTTAATTATTTCTCGTTCTCTTGAAACTTGTCAATATCGTGCTCTCGAAACTTATGCTAACACTGATTGTTTAGACATTACTGGTACACTTGTGCTGATTGAAATTTTCGATACCTTTTCTACTTCAAGAAATTGCAGAAAAAAATTTTTTTGAATGAAAACAAACACCAAAAAAATAAAGAATTATTTAAGAATATTTAAGTTATAAGTCTCGACAACTTTTGAAAATTCTTTTTTGTGAAATAAATAAATTTGAAAAATTTTCTTCTTGTTTCCTGAAAGCTTTTTTTCATTACAATTTTTATTTCGTTTCATCAATCTCAATGTATTTTAAGGATTAATAGTTTATTATTCAGTAGTGAAAACAATAGTTAAGATACATGAGCTTAGTGCGCGCTTAGTACGGAATAATACGTTGCTAACGGTATAGGTTCACATTTATCGCGTATCCTTTCCAATATGAAACAAGTCAATTTTATTAAAGATTTTTCTATAAAGAATACGTTCACACACACACACACAAACACACAAATTAAAGAAATTTAAAGAAATTAAAAAAATAAACCCAAATCAGTCAACTAAAAATAGTTTCATGGAATTTTATTAATTTATCTACCAATAATGCTAAGGCAATATCAAGTTAAACGAGTGTTCCCAAAACAAACTTTATTGTGAATCGATCTTTAAATTTAATTAACGGTAATAGCACCTTGAAATTTTTTTTCTTTTAACGATGAAAATCATAGTCAAATTCGAAAATTTTGCTTTGTTTGTCCGATTCTTTGGGAATTGAAATATCAATGGGGCGAACAAAGTCAATTCTTCAAATTCCCACTACTTAAATCTTTAATTTAGTACGGGAAGAGCTATGTTTGAGGCGACCGTATTTCTAACGCTTTCAATTCTCAAACGATCCACCTCAAATTTCGCCTATGGCTTCATAATAAAGGATATATAGTATTTTTTGATTGGTTGTTTGAAGATTTTTAAAACGAATTAAAATCCCTAAAATCGGTTCAATTTTTTTTCTTAAACAATATTTTCGAAATATATCATAAGTAGTCAGTGCCTTTGTGCTGTTTAGTTTAGATAAATTTTTTAAATAATTTACAAGAAATGTGTTTATAAGTTAAGTCGAAATGAACTTGTACTTTTAAGCTCACAAGTTAGCATTATGTCTTAAGTTAGCATTATCCATTAAGGACAGTACCATCCTGTCTGTTAGTTATTGAGAATGACGAATATTGAATATCTAAAAAAATCGATAAAATGTTTGCAAAGATTTTTTTAGTGAAATCCACTGTTTTAGATACCGATTAGTCAGGTTTCGTAAAGAAAAAATACTGTTAGAAGCGTTTTTCTATTCTGCTAAAGGTGTGATTTCTGTTCTGACTTTTTCTTTCTGAACCCAAAATAAAAACTTTTTATTTGTTACTTGCAAAACATTTCGAATCTGCTTTACAAATTTTGCATAACGTTTGCCATAAAATCACTTCAATCAGATATTGCGGTAATTCTTTCTAAAGAAGGAATTAATAAATAAATTGAAACAATATTTGTCGTTCATAAATAATAACAAATAAGTAGATCTCGTAGGTGGTAAGTTTATACGGATTCCTTCTTAGACATTGCCATTGAAAACAAAAATCGATTTATTCGAAAAATTATAACTTTCATTATTGCAATTAAAAGCGATATTATAACACTAGCCGATTCTGAAGCCGATAACATTAAAGAATAACTCGTACCTTAACAAATTAATAAGAAAATTATATTCGCTTGTATTCAACCACTACTTTTATTTAGAAAAAAAGTTTGAAAAAGGACTCAAACCGATACTCTATAACATTTGGTAGACATGGCAGATTTTTTTCATTTTTATGGGGTCTCGTGGAAATTTTTATTGTATAGTTTATAAGTATAGAGTAAAATTTTTCAAAAGCAGAGATGTTTTGCGAGTCTTCGTTATAATGTAGACGTCTCCTCTAATCGGTTTTTCTGATCTTCAATACCAGTGTAAGGGCAAAAATTTTCAATGTTCTTGTTATAATTGATCCAAATATTTTAATTTTTGCGACCGGAGCGAAAAGGCCTAGATCTACACACTGAATATATACACTTTATTGGGCCTTTGAAGCAGCCTTCTTAATGATACAAACTTTTTCCGCTGAAATTTCTGTACTCAATCGTATCCGGTAGGTAAGGGCGATTTATCCATATTTGTGCAGTTACAACAAAATAGCTGGCACAGTAAACGGACATTTTTATAGAATTTTTGTAAGTTGTCCATCATAATTTACGAATAAGGAACAAAAAAAACCAATTTTTTTTTGCATTCAAAAAAAGTGTTCTCAGTCTGCCACACAGATTATACAGATCCAAACGTGGTCAGACGGACGGGCGGACATGTTTAAATCGATTTTAAATTGAATGCTGATCAAGCTTATATAATATATATACACTCTAAAACTTCCTTTACGATGTTGCAAACAAAATGAGTAAACGAAAATACTCATATCCTTAGCTCGTGGGTATGAAAACATAAAAAAAAAAAAAAAAAAAACAGCAGAGAAACTTTCAATTTAAAAACTATTAAGCTGCTTTTATAAAATTGTTTGATTTATATACAATCCCACACAGACAGAGGGAGAGAGAGAGAGAGAGAGAGAGAGAGAGAGAGAGAGAGATTTATATTCCATTTAGAGGAACGAAACACTACGGATATGTTGGGATGCATGAAGGTAAGTCGTATATAAAAAGAAAACGTATATAACAAGAAAAAGTATCACGTAAGGTCTGTATGTGTAAATATGTATACATTTTGGTAAATGTTTTTTTTGTATGCCAGCGCCAATCCGCACATAACTATAATCTATTCAGGAACACATCATCGAGTATCGAATAGAAAAATGATTGAAAAAAGAAAGCAAACGAATAACCAAAGAAAAAAAGAAAATCAAAATGCGAAACTATACAAAAAGATATCAAATCATACTCACGTTCGATTTTTAACAGTACGGTGCGCTCTTGCATATCTGATGCAATAGGATTGACTTGATAAGCACGACACGTATACTCGCCGGTATCATTTTGTGTAACCGAATTGATGAGCAATCCATCAGCTAACAGCCGGAATTTCGTTGAATTTGCTAACGAATTTGTTAGAGAAGATAGAAATTCAAAAAAAAAAAAAAATTAGAAATAAACATTTTGAAGCGAATTTTAGATGTTCACTATCTTAATTGTGTCTCTTCAGCGATCTTAGGCCAACCTGGTTAATTATTGGAGTTTTAGAAGCAACAGAAAAAAAGAAATCTGAATCAAATATCTGGTACCATTTGATTTAAGTAGATGTAAACGAAGCTTATTCTAATTGAAGTCCGCTCTTTAAGAAATCAGAGAGAATTAAAAAATATCTCGATTTGAAAATTAATGGACTTAGGCTACTACTACTAAGGTAAACGCCTTTATGTTAATGTTCTATCTGTTGCAAATTGTTAATGAGGATAAAACAATCAATCAATATTTTCAATTCTCTTTCTTTCAGATTGGGTTTGTCCCTTAGCTTTTATAAGCGGATTTATGGGCGGAAAACTATTGCTAAGTTCACTCTGTAAGACGTTAGACCAGACATCTGGACATGCATTGCTAAATTGCCTGAAAATCTCATGCTGATTGTAGGAATATAAGGAATGTATATATATATATATATATATATACATATTATATATATATATACATATACATATATATATATATATACATATTATATATATATATACATATATATATATACATATATATATATATATATATATATATATATATATATATACATATATAATATGAAATTAATTCTACGTGTTACTAGTGGAATGACAAAATTATTCTACATTCAACTTTCAGTTTAAAAGAACTAGAATTAAAGGTTAAATAAAAAACAAAAAATTAGTTTTTACCAAAAAAAATAACTTACTTTCTAACGTAATAGGTTGTCCGTTATAATGCCAAGTTACATTGGGTTGCGGTTCGCCTTTCACTTCACATAAAATCGTAGCTTTGGTGCCTTCTTTTACCGTTAGTATGGTAGTATTCTCAGTGAAGGTAATTTTTTCTACAAAAACAAAATCGTATAAAGATTGAAAAGTAAAGCTTATTACTTATTTATATGCTAGCGCGTATTTTTTCTTAGTTTCTCTCGTTTGAATTTTTATATAGCGTATATTTTCGTTCAAGTAGGGTTTTTTTTTTTGACATTCGACTTTTTTGTACCCATCACCGAAGATGAGGAGTATATTTCATATTATCATTTGGTTTGTAACTTTCAGAAGGAAACTTCGGAGGCCCGGCAAAGTATATATGTATTGTTGATCAGCGTCAAATTTAGAATCGATTTAACTATGTCCGTCTGTCTGTCTGTCCGTCTGTCCGTCTGTGTATGTCTGTGGTAAACATTCTCTTGATCGCAAGAATGTAGATATCGTCTTCATATTTTCCAAAAACATTAAAAGTTCTTTCGCGTAAAAACATTGGATGTCTCTTTCGGAGGTGTCGTAGGACACCCCTGTAGTACACCGTAAACTGAAAACACCCCTGCTTTTAAGAGAAAAGAAAGTTGTATGTTTTGCTTATCACTCGTAAACCAAAGCAGAGAAATTTATAAAAATCTCTACATTTATCGAGCAAGCAGCTATACTCTAGTATCGGTACAAACATGAAAGGGATCGATTACGTAGGCTCGATATAATAAAGCAAAGGATTTAAATTGTTTGTAAAAACATCTGTTACATCAAGAAAGAAGCTTCAACGCTCAGCGAATATGTATAATCTTTTGGACAATATCAAATTCAGAATCCACCTGAGCGTGCCCCCCCGTCTGTCTGTTCATTTCTGTTTGCTTATTTATGGAATATCTACAGCAACCATTTCCCCTTCGCAACAATTAAGATCTGTGGATTAAATTTGTCAGAAGCATTGAGAGTTATGGAACGTACCTTGGTACAGAAAATGGGTCAAATCGATCAAACGTCACGGCTATAGTATATAATATAAGTTAAAACTACCTTTGCTTTTGACGTATTCTATTCACTACTGATAAACCGCACAATAGAAATTTCAACGGTCTTTCATAAGAAAGGAAAAAATCTACCACGCCTAAGCAATATTACAGAATATCGATATTTCAATTTTTTTTTTTTGTATATTTTTGAAGATAAAGGTGGAGAGTACAAAATTTAGCTTTCTTACTTTTGTTTCTTTTGCATTACTATTGGTTTTTTTCACTTACGATAAACTATTAAATTGAAGAGTTTAGAGGCTTTATCATCAGTCTCGGCATACTCGCATGACCAGTCTCCTTTATCCGCTAACGAAATGTGCATAAACACCAATTTTACGTCCTCTGTAAAGCAAAAAATAATAATAAAAACGGTTGCCAGGTGAGACAGAATTCCTTAGTGAACAATTGTAAATTGCAATACTGAACGATAGAACGATGTTAACAATAACTTTTAAACGCGATTGACAGCGTTTTGCGATCAAACATTGCTTTTTAATACATAAATGCTCTAAAATTAATTAATCGTTTTTACCTGATGTCGGACTGACTTCAATGTGTATCCGTCCTTTGTGGTCTTTGATAATATCTCCTTTTGGCGATTTCCAGTAGACTTTCATATCCGGCAAAGTACTACGACATAATACAATAAGCGATTCATTGGTATAGCGTACCACAGTATGATCGGAGGGTATTAATTTTAAACCATCAGTCTCATTAGCATTTTCATGGTGAATGTTACTGCCAGCAACGATGGCTAATATGCAAAAGCAGAAATAAGAGAAAAAGTAAAGTTTACTTGTCAACACATAAATACCTCTTTAAAGTACCGCGAACAGTAACAACAGTCGAAAGTATTCTCATAAACCAATCAAACTATAGTTTGGCATAAACTTACGTTCTTATAATCTATGGGATTTGCTAAAATAAATCCACTTTTTAAAATTTCATTTGAAAACTTTGCTATAAGAGTTTTTGTAACTTCTTCTTGTGCATCTTATATGTATTTTAGTAGCTTTACAATAAGGCCACTAAAAATCAAACTTATTTCTACTCAACAAAAAAAAAAAAAAAATCTTTTTTAGTGAAGAGTTTCTGGAAAAAAAAACACCCAACTAAAGAAAAGATAACAATTTTTTTTTTAAATACGTATTCTCAAAAAACTGAAATAATCAATTGTAGCGACAAAACTCCTGAAATCACCAAATCAATATTTAGTTCAGACACTTAAGAATTTGCAAAATAAAGCTAAATCGCTCTCGAAATACTTTAATACTATTAATATTTATTATTATTATGACAGTATTCTAGTATTTGCTGGTGTGAAATTAGCTCATACTTGTCTCGCCCCCTTTTTTCTCTTGGCTAAAAAAAGTGGGCTAACTTCACAGTTGGTACGTGTCTTTGCTAAGGCAATTGATAAAAAAGAGGCGTAGAAAAATAAACAAAATACTTACGAAAACTAAACAAAAATTGAAAATATAAACATAAATGAAAAACTCAATCGTTCCTTATGTTATAAAAAATATAAAAAAGAATTATTGTCACTATTCATCATGAACAGTGCGCTTGTAGTTTGACAAAAATTACAATGTACAAGATGCGTTATAAAAAATTTTAAAGAAATAATGCACCTCCAGATTAAAATATAACCGATGTTAAAAGGTTCTAAAAGCTATAAGAAATACTTGGCATCATGATCCAAAGTAGGGGATATCAAAAGTTAAAAGTGTTCATATGGACTATTTCCTTTATATTTATGTGTTCAACTTAAATGTTAAAGCCTCCTAAGTAAGCAGCGGCTTTTCTCTTATTACACTACTAAACACTATATGACGCGAAATATGGACGAGTTCAAAAGATTATGGAATTCTTTCCACATGGAATTCATATTTGATCAAAAACATAGGAAAACGTGGCGAGTAGCGCTGGACAATGCTTTAATTACAATTTATTTAATAAAATGTTTGGTTTTTGTTTTTGTTGCAATCAATTTTACTGCACGACCTTTTGAAATCTAATTACGGATGCATTAGAATGAATGCTCAATTTCTTAACAAAAAAAAAAATGGATGATAATAATAAAATCAATGGCGAATTTTATTTCCATTACGCATAATGCTACAAGAAAGCATTGCTCGATTGCTCTTGCTTATGAGTCCCTTTGTTCTACTCTCGCGCATGTTTTTCTTACGCAAATTAATATAGTGATAGAGAAATTTATTGATTTTTATTTCTATTCTATTCTAACACCAAACTTGCCGCCATCGTAAACATTTGTTGCCAGATACATATTTTTGTGTTTTCCAATTCGTTTATACGAAATTTAGTATTCATTTCTATATCTAGAGAAAAAGGGAAAGAGAATATCGACTACAAATATCTACATACTTTTATATGCTCACTCGTATAATATAATATGCATATAAGCAATGTTTATGAAAAGTGTTTATACACATTTACGCTGACCTATAAACATGATATTTATTTCGTAATATAAGCAATGTGTTTTATAAGACATTGCATATACTTCTTATATGCACATGTTTGTAGCAATAAAGTTTTTTTGAAGCTTGATACGCGTTTTAGTAAACTGTACTGTTATTTATTTTCTTAGGAAAAAAATAAAATATTTGAGATATTCGCTTTAAAACAGATTCGAGATTTCGAAATTTTGAAAGAACATTGATATATAAATTTTTAATTGCGACTACACTCGCAACGCGTTTCTTTTAATCGCCTTACATCTTCGACCATTCGAAAATTTCAACCAGAACCAGACGATGGGCTGGCGGAAGGAAGGAAGAAAAATTATATATCGAACAAGAGGAAAGTGGAGGCGGTAGAACCGTTATAAGTATAAAATAATAATTTTTTTATATCCTTTCGTTAAGCCTTTTCTTCCTCTTTTTACATTTTATATAGAGCCCTATTTATAAAGAGAAGTAAAGAAATTGTTTTGAAATTATTTCTGAAAATTAAAAAAAATTTATTTAGAAAAATATTATGTTGTCTGGTGAACTTAATTCTATCGCAATTAATTTTTTGAAAAAACTTAAACATTCTTCTTCTTGTTTGGTGAGATGCACATACAAATTGCAGGTTCTTAAATACAACAAAAAAAAAACAACATTAGCATAAGCAAGATTGTTGCCCAATGTGTTTAATATCAATATCGAACAATAGTAACGAGAGCCCAGATATACGCAAGCATGCTACAATAGAATAGAAAAACGAATTCTTATAAGCAAAATTAAAGAAGAAGAGAGTCTCGAATATGTGTTCGTCATATAGTAGAAATGCAAGTGCAGCAATACGTAACGATGTTGATTACATTAAAGCATAAAAGAATTGAAATAAATCACAAGTTTAGACAAGTTTCAAAATTGTTCCTGTTACGTTGGCGCAATTCTCCGATGCCACAAACATCTGCTCTGATTGGCAATAGCCGTGTGTCAAAGTGTCGGTGATTAATGCTGGCAATAAACTTTTCCTTCAATCATATGAGAACCAAAAACTGCAAAAACAAATCATAGTAAAAATACGCCAAAAAAAAAAAAAAAATTATTTATTCTGCATATGTGAATCTATCTCACAAGTTGTGTGCTTACTTACTGTTACTGTTAGTTAAAGTTTCTTATTTTAATTTTTCTTAAATCACATCTAAATTATTATTTCACTTTTCTAAGCTGGTTTTCGTTTCAATTTCTTCGTTTCAACTTAAACCTATTAAACATGATATCACTTATTTTAGACATCATACTAACATGCACACATGCACTTCCATTTATTTTGTTAAAAAAGTTGGAGTTTTTAGCAAACTTTGCTTGGCTTTAGTTATTTGTATGTTTTTATTCCTTTAGGAAAAGAAGCTTAACTTCTAAATCCCTTTTTTAGAGTAGAAAAAAAAAGTGCCAAAGAAGAATAAGGAAAAGAAAAACAATAGGAAACAGAAGCATGTAAAAAAACTAGATGAAATTATTGGCTAATTCTTGCAATAGCTTACAAAAATACACTCTTTGGATTTTAGTGGTTCGCTTAAAGATGATGTCATCGATTAAAGAGTACGATTTTTTGATGTTAGAAAAAATAAAAGCGTTTTCTATGTTACTTAACTAAAAATACGTACCGCCACAAAAGCTGATATAACCAAGAAGAAGAAGAAAGTTTTGCCATGAATCTCGTTTACCCATCATGAATTATGAAACAATGAAAGTACATATATAGCCTGAGAATAGAAATAGCTTTACTTGATTTCGAGTCACTCAAAAGGAGCTTATAAGAGTAATAACGAACTAAGCGTGTTTTTGTGACTTTTCTTAATATTTTTCTATATTAAGGACAATAAGGACGTTACTACGATAGCAATTTGAAAAATGACCAGAAAACTTCTTATATATTGACAGAAAAAATGAAGAGTTTTCTTCTAATGTGTTATAAAAAAAAACTTTATTTATAATAAATCAAGCCGATAAAAATAACGGCTTCAAATCGACACGTACGCTGATATCGAAAATGGGTCAAATCGATCTCAGACCATGCCTGCAGTATAAAATAAGCTGAAAACACTTTCATTTTCTCGGTGTTTTTTTTTTGCTCAATACTCGTAGACTAAACAATAAAAATTTCTACGGTATTCAATGAAAATAAAAAAAATATGCCACGCCCACATATTAAAAGGTACGTTTTTTTTATCTTTTCTTAAGATATTTTTAATTTTAATTATTATTTTGTTATTATTATTATTTTTATTCGATTCACGTTCCAATTTTACATATATTCTACGATTTGAGGGTTTCCAGGCGAAATTACAGAATTCCTTTATCTTACTCTTGTAATGCAAGCATTGCTTATGAAACTTAGTCTTAATGTAGTGATTTTATTTTAAAGTTAAATATATAATTTTATCAATATACAGGGAATTAATGGGAATATTCATTTAATTAATTAAAAGTTCAATTGGGAGTAATGATGTAAAAAAATATCTTTGCTTTTATGCTCATTTATTAAATTTCTCAAATGTCTCTGATGCGTCGATAACATCATAAAATATCTGTGTTCTTGAAAAGTGTGTTTTTTTTTCGTTCAAGTTGTTACTACACTTGAATAACAACGAACAAAGAATTGTTAGAAAATTATCGCATTTACGCACGTACTCAGAATAGCAGAAATATAGATTAAAATAGTTTGCAAGGATAAAGCTGCTCTTTGCATACCCTATACCGCGTGTTTTTTTTTAAGAAAGAATGTAATAAATATTTTTTTTTTTCTAAATATTAATTTAAAATATCTCAAATTTATGCTATTTGTACTTTGCAGCAAATATCATGATTGTATATATTTAATATGTAACTTGCTTAGGGAATCTCTATAATCTGGATAAAATCTAGTGGACAGCTGTTTTCACTGCGAAATTTCGAAATTTCGAAATTTCGAAATTTTTCTGTATTTTAAAAAAAAAAAAAAATAAAATTTATAAAATTAAAGGCTACCTCACGTACACTGACTTTAGTTTTGCTAATATTTGAGGTGTTAGATAGGTCTCGCCTTGTCAGAGGGAAGACATACCATACATATATCTTCATTCTGGAACTGCAGAGTTGTAAGACACTCCAATCCTGCGATCTTACTCCCTTGGGGACCTGAGTGGCGCTTTCCCACTCCGTGTGCCAACGGGCACCGTGAGGTTAACCCTCCGCCGGCGGGGGTCACGTTAGGCCCTTGTCACACTTCTTTAGTTAGTGCTAAATGGTTGACTGGCTTTAATATGTCCCCTATAGGAGACGTTAAAAGCTTTCATGAATTCTTATTATTTTTCTTAAACAATTATTGTTTCAAGACAGTTCGATACACGCAGAGGAAGAACTGATTTTGTTTATGAACATTAAATCTATTTTAATTTAAAACATAAATTACATTTTGATAAATGATGATAGCTAACGGGAAATAAATGATTTATGACAGAATTTACTTGAAGAGATTTCTTATGTAATGTAATATGAATGCATAAATATATTGATTTATAATATGACTATAAATGGGATTAGAAGCAATATTTTCTTATCTGATGAAAAAAAAATTTACATAAAACTCCCTCTAAATCAAAGAATATTTACCGTTATATTTCCATATCTAAACTAATGCCATATTACTTATCATCTTTAATAAAACAAAACAAAACAAAAAAAAAAAAAAACACACTGATAAACTTAATTGGATTTTCTGTTTCAGTATATCAATGATAATCAATTGAACGTCTTTACATAAATGTAAACACCGTAACGTTAAACAGCAATAACAAGAAACTATTTATGTTTAAAATCCTTTAAATATTATTTAAAGAGAGCTGCTCATTAAGTTTTTTGAATAAAAAAATATATATTTTAACTTACGATAAATTTTAGAATAAAAATGGCAAAATCTCATTGGTGTGAAGTTAGCCCCAACTTATCTCGACCCCTTTTTTCTCTTTGCTAAAAAAGGGGCTAACTTCACACTTGGTACGTGTCTTGGCTAAGGCAATTGATAATAAAGCGGCGTAGAAAAATAAACAAAATACTTACGAAAACTAAACAAAAATAGAAAATATAAACATAAATGAAAAACAAAATCATATCTTATGCTATAAAAAATATAAAAAATAATTATTTAATAATATTCATTATGCACAGTGCGCTTGTAGTTTGACAAAAATTACAATGTACAAACCACATTATGAAAAATTTTTAAGAAATATTGCACCTCCAGTTTTTTGATATATCTTAAAGGGTTCGAAAAGCTACCAGAAAAACCTAACTTCATGATCCAAAGTAAGAGACATCATGGTGAAATGTGTCAATATGTACCATTTCCCATATACATGAAACACTTAAATCGACATAAAAACTTAAAAATTTGACAAATTTCTATGTTTTTACAAATTTCTATGTTTTTGCAAATTTCTGTGTTTTTACAAATTTCTATGTTTTTACAAATTTCTATCTTTTTACAAATTTCTATGTTTCTACAAATTTCTACGTTTTTACACATATGGCCCACCTATGTCCCTCTCGGATCCAGTAGCCGACAGGGCCGGGGTCCGACGAAATCAGGGACAGGGAGACCTATGACCCACGTAATAGATAGGACCGGGGTTTACGAAATTCGGGAACGGGAGACAAAATAAGCTGAAAACACATCTGTCTTCTGGCTGTTTTGCTCAATATTCATAGACGATACAAATCCATAAATGATATAAAATATTCAAATAAGCTAAACAAATTCAACCGACAAAGGTCCTGATCTTTTTCTCATTACCAAAACTGAACTTTAAATTTATTAAAATTTTCATGATGAATTTTGAAGTTTTTAATTTAATAGGAGCGCATTTAATTCGTGTCATACATTTGGCATTTTGCAATTTGTTCTAGGGCACGCAGTATTCCATAAAAATACAAAAAACCTGCAGCGCTCAACTTCTAAAATTTTGTTTTTTATTTAAACGCATTTTTGAGATGAAGATTGGTGGATATAAAAGATTCCGCACAGAGCCGAATATAATTTTCTTACTTATCACTTTATAATTATGAGGCCAGGAAAAAGAAACGTACAGCAAACTGAAGATAGATGGAGTTGAATAACATACGATTTAGTTTGAATGGGGATGTGCAAGAATAAACGGCTTAAAACCAATGATTCACTAGGATCCATCCTGAAATACCGCCAAAATAGTTCCAACAAAATGCGTTTTCTAGATGATAACCCGTTCACTTCATATCCACTTTCAAACACGAATGAGATAGAAGACTACGCAAAACTGATTGGAAGTGAATAAATCCTCTTCTCATTAATGAAAATGTTCATCTTCTCCCTCTCTCTCTCTCTCTCTCTCTCTCCCTCTCTGTAGACAAGCAAACAGCCAGTCTGGCTAACTTCAAACTAACCATTCAAGCAAATATGGGTTTATATACAACAGTTATAATTTCCACAAATGCTTTACAATACCACCTGTACGAAAAGGAAAAAGCGATCAAAGTGATCAAGCGATCAAGTAATTTTTTTTTTTTTTTTCAAATAAAGGTGAAGAATATAGGCATTGAAACCACATCCGAACATTATTCTCTTACTTATTCATATTTAAAAATATCTTTGATTCAATAATTTAAATTAAAGAAACCTTAAAAGTTTACGTTACTTGTAGTCTCTCCTAAAAAAAAAAAAAGGACGAAGAAAAGCGAAAAAAGAAAAATTAATTCACAAACATTCCACTTTAGCATTTTTTTTGTTGTTGTTACTTTTGTTACTGTTGTCCAGGTGGCCTGTCAAGCACCAACGAAGTAACAAAGTGTGCATGTTAAAGCAATCATTTACGCATAAAACCGCACCACTGTTACAATAGTAAACACAACTAAACCGAGCAGATAGTATTGATGAACAATAGAGAGGAAACCTAACGAAAAATCTATTGTACACCGTAAGCAATAGAAAGGATTTTTTTTTAAAGGATTTTCAATCGATACGATTGTATACATAAAATAAAATTTAACAATAAGTAAAAAATCCAAATCAAGACGAATTTAGTTCCCTTACACTTGTGATCGATCTCTTAATTTCAAACTAAAACCTGCTTAACGACATGACTTCTTTCAGTTTGATGCTTAAGGGTTACCATTAATTTAACGGACACGATGGATAAGTAAAGGTCTAATCCAAATTTAATTTAAATACATATCATAGGGCCCCGTACGTATCGACTAAGCTTAACTACAATCAATTGCAAAAATTAATATTGACGTTTCAGTATACCAGTATATGCCTTGTTATCTACTTATTAGGTGGAAGAAATACCAGCATCAACCAGGTAGGAATTTGGTTAGATGGGTACGAAAAACTAAACTTTGCCGTAGGATATTATTGATACCCGATGCTTTACTCTATAATGTAAAGTAAAACTTTGTTATTTTTGGTCGATGTTTACCCGTTCCAAACACAAACACAACAAAACCTCTTCTAGTAAAGCAAACATACGCTTGGGTAAACATTTGCAGTGTAAGATGACGCCTTCTTTTTTTTTTCAAAACTATTTTTTTTTTTTTTTTTTTTTACATTACTATTGAATTTCATTACAGTTTACAGAACAGAAGTACACAATTGTGTACAAAATTGTAATAAAATCATTAAAAAATATTTTTATTTTTTTTTTTTTGCTCTCATACTTTTGCTCTAATATATTTAAGAATTATGTCTTATGTAAGGTTGTTTGTTTGTATACCTTTAAAACCAATGAAATGTTCAGCAACAACGGCAACAGTAATAGCAATGATAGCTCTAGATACCGCAATAGACACAAAAAGTTATTTCGTGTGCATTTATTTCATTGCACAGAGACACACAGCAACACATCGACACAGCAACACAGCAAATGAGTCTAATGTGACTTTTCCTCTAGGCTCGAATAGAGTAAGTGTTTTAAGGTATGCATACACACTCATACAAAGACACTTTTACAAGATAGAATAAGCACACAGGAAACACATGGTAGAGACGACAACCTAAACTTTAATGGTACTTCTAAAGCGGATGCATGCAATTTTATCTGCATCTACTCTTCAGATCCTTGAAAAAAAAATAAACCAAAAAGAAAAAATAAAAAAGAAAAAGGAAAGCATCAGAGGACAAACTTGGTTCTGGTGGTGGTGATGGTGATGGTGATGGTGGTGGTAGTGGTGGTGGTGGTGGTTTGACGTGTTGAAACCCTAGTGGCAGATTTTCTAAATAAGCAGAGAAAGTTTATTTTTGTTTAGTCATTTCTGCCAAGCAAGATGTAGTTAGAAAAACAAACAGAACATACAAGCAAACACACACACACACAAACACACACACACACACACAAACACACACACACACAAACACACACACAAACTTAAAAGGAATATTACAATCGTTGTGTGTTTGTACGGTTCGAGAATAGACTGTTGCTCAGCGCCATAACAGTAAGTGCAGCGTCTCTAGTAAGCTATAGTCACTAAAACTTACGAAAAACAATAAAACAACCGCATAGTTATGTGATGACACAAATTAGGTACGTATGTTAAGCATAAGTATATATGTATTTATATCCATAACATATAGCACAGACTATATATGTATATGTGTGTGTGTGTGATAAACGCTTAAAACTACATAATAAAAGAAAGAAAAAATAAAAGATAGAATCTAGAGGCAATTAGCATTTCAGACAGACCCTTGGCAATGTGAAAATATAAAACAAAACAGTTTTGTTAACATTTTTGTAAATCGGGATATAATGTATAAATATAATAAAATAATTGCAACTTTAACTGAACAGCCACCAATTAGCAGTACAATCGATATTCATGTCTCGCTGCATAAACGTTAAATGATTTACTCAAAGGTATTGGCGCGCGACTTGAATGTTAGTTGAAAACATAGCAAACTAACGCGCTGGTAAACGTAAGACAATCACTTCAAAAAAGTCCCTGGCTTGTTAATGATAAGCTGACATTTGAAACATGTAATTTGTCAAACATATGCAACAGTTGAATAATTAAAAAACTCGATTAGCGAATTTTTTTTTTTTTTTTTTTTTTTAGTAAACTTAAGAAACATTCAAACTAACCGGATAAACATTGTGTAAATTACTTGCATATTGAGACTTTTACTCAGAGGAAATGTTACGGGAATATGATGAATCACAAATTGTGAATTTGCGAGAGTATTGCGAGTTACGTGAAGATGGTTGTGATGTTCGAAAGATATTAGCATTTTTATATGGTAACGTAAGATAACGTGTTTTAAGTATAACTAGAACTACGGTTTATTTTGAAATATCATAATCATTAAAATGTTGCTTAAAATGATCAAAAAAAGTACCTAGCTACGGAATTCTACTGACAAAGATCTGGAGCTACTTGTGGAGTGTTTTATAAAAAGCCACGATAATTGCGCTATAGGTTGTAACATTAATTGGACTTTTTAAAATGAAATTTGAGCACAAAATTTGAAAAAAGAAGGAGTGAATGCATCACATTCATTATCAAGATCACAGCTTGATCGGTTAAACAAATAATCCTTATGCTGAGTTTCAGTTTTCTTTTTCAACTTTCGGATTTGTTATGAAAATTGCTCGGTATTGAAATCGCGTCTCTTTTTAAAATAGATTTACAACCGTTAACTGAATTAAAAACGTATATAAAAAATATTTAGATTAGAGTTCTAGCTTTCTTTACTCATTTTTGTATCATAAGGTGGTAAGCAACGAATGATTCACAGACAGGAAGGATTAAGAGTCTCACCCTGATACGTGCGGTAATTGTAAAAATATATTTAGCTTTATTTTCAATTAAAACCGAATCTAAAAAAAAAAAAAACGACGTTCAGTTATAGTCGAACTATAAAAACTTTATTATAAGATTTCTTCCAGTTAAACTAGCACGAACGAATAGAAGAAAACAGTATTGATGACAAACTATTATATCGCTGATACACCAAAGGAAGAAGAATTGTAAGAAATCGTTTATGCAGCAAGTCAATCGCATTAATAATTAATTAAAAAGTTATATGTTATTGAAAAACAAGTAATTTAACTTCTAGTTAAGAGTTCAGTTTAGAGTATTAAAAGCGGCTTTTTCAAGCATCGAAACAGATGGTAAGAATCTCTTAACAAAAGTACCAAAATTTAGAAATTTATCGGATTAAAAAAAGCGTAACAGCATCTTGAGAATTCTTTCAAATGAATCAGAAATCATGTCCAAAAGTTTTCTCATAACAAGTCGATTTCTCTGTTTAGCTCAAGAACTCGACTTCTCAATTGAAATTATTACTTTAAACTAATTTTTTTCCTAAACTATGTTTTGTCGAGCTGATCGCATTGTTAGTGCTTTCGTTATCACATTATCTTCAAATTTAAGCTACAGCTTTGTAATAACATTCCTCAGTGAACTATGTTGTTGAATGTTTTTTATTAGTTTACTTTATATTTTTATTATTTTATTGGTTTACTTTACTATTTTATATTTTTTTTTATTACAACTTTCTGGTTTTTTTAAAAAAATTTTTTTGGCAGTTTTGGCAAAAGAAAATGGTCAGCTATGCCCGAAAAGTTTTTAACAACTACCAGTGTTTTGAAAAAAAAAAAAAATAAATAAATAAATAAACGTCTATACTGTATCATACTGGGTCGCGGTTTGGCTATTATTGTACAAGCACTGTAAAATCATTCACAAAATATGCTCAGAAACTCTTATCGTTATATCTATTGCGGTTTATAATGAGAAAATGACACATTTTTATACTCATCACCAAGGGATGATGGTATACTCATTATGTCAATCAAATTTAAAATCGATCTAAGTATATCTGTCCGTCTTTCTGTCCGCCTGTATCATATTGTATTGTATTGTCTGCGGTAAACATTCTTCTGACCGCCAAAAAGATTACATCGGATTCAAATTTTACAAAACCATTAGAAGTTCTTGCACGCAGGCTTGTATTGAAAACGCATCGAATCGCTCGAACGAATCGCTCAAAGTGCAAAGGGAACTGAAGGAAAAAAAATTATGTTTTCTTCTGATGAACCACAGCAGATACAATTGCAAAAATTCCTACGCATATATTCTGTGAGCGGAACACCCAAATTTGCTTTTTTTTTTATCAAAAGGTGTACATAGCAACCAGAAGGAGGCTGTAAAAACTGCACAACTTCTATGTATTCAAATCCGCAAACCTGGCATGTCCGTACCTTCATCGGTCCGTTTAACATTTTCCTGGTTGCAAAAACTAAGATATCGGGCTTCAATTTATCAAAAAATGTAGTTATTCTTGCATCCAAGTTGGGTCAAATCAGTTACAGAACGCGCCTACAATGCAAGAAAAACAACTTTTTTTTTTTATTTATTTTATATATATTTATTATTTATTATTATATATTTATATGTATATTTTATTTCGTTTATATTGATGATGTTTTATTTTGACCGATTTAGTACTAATCTGGTTGGGAAACTTTCCAATGTTTTTGCCAAATTTGAAAACGATATTTTCATTGTTTACTCATTGTTTACTCATTGTTTACAGACACTTAAATCGTTTCAGAAGTTCATCGATACTAATCAAGAACATTTACTTTACCATTATTACTTTACCGCTTTATAGCGTCTCTGAAGATTCCTTTTGGATCTTGCAAATCTTTTAGCAAAATGTACACGCCCCTACTTCTGGTTGGTAGGTCTGAACACATTGGCAGTATTATTAACAAACCGTCAATTCTTAACCGATTAAGTTCAAATTTAATAATAATCTTCTTTAGTGATATATGTAGAAGTTTTTGATATGTCGATCTAAGAATCATCAATCAATTTCATGTAGACAATTTCATGTAGACAATTTCATGTAGACAATTTCATGTAGACAATTTCATGTAGACAATTTGTTTTTCCATAAATATCTATAAAAAACCGTCCAAAAAATCTGTTGAAATTAATGAAGCAAAAAATATTATTATAAAGCTGGCTTTTCCAAATAATTGTGAGAGTCAAGCATCAGGAATACGATCATTTCGAGCACCACAGCTTCGAGGAAAACTAATTAAAAGTTTTAACTAGTGGTAATTTTGAGCAGTAACTTGGAAGAATTCGAATTCTTATAAAACATTTTGATTGCCATTTTTACATTAATTTAAATTTAAAATTTTGTTTATCATTCTTAATAATTAAGGAAAATTTTATGTTACTTGTTGGATCTTCATACATATATATATATATATATTCAGGATCAAACAAGCTTTGAACCCTTTTGGATATTGAACCTATATGGATATGAACTGTTATTCTATGTCATAATAAAAGTTTTTTAGTTTTATTGCTGATGCTAAAAAATAACATGAAAGTTATAGGTTTTGTTTTGTGAGTTTTTTAATAAATTTAAAAATTATTTGAAAATCACTTGAATAGAAAGTTTATATTACTTGTAGCTAAAGTTATTGGTTTCAGCACTATTTTAATGCAGTTTAATTGATTTAATCTGTAGAGAAAAGTTTCCCCTTTTTGCTTTTACGAATGAAATTTTGCCACAGAAACCAAAACAAAGTAATCAAGTAAGAAAATTATGTTCGGTTATCCTGAATCGTTTATACCCATCATTTTTATCTTAAAAAAGGTCAAGCAACACTTAAATTTGAATAAGGGGGCGTGGCAATTTTTTTCTAATTTTATGGAAAACTGTGAACATTTTTCTGAGTACTCGCTCCATGAATGATGACAAAAACACATCTAGAAAACAACTTATTCAACTTCAACGTATTTTATACCATAAACGTGGCCTGTGACAGATTTGTCCCATTTTCAATACCAACCTGCGTGCAGGAAAAATTCGATTCTAAGCTTGATACTAAAGCTTTATAGGATCTTTTGAAGCTAACTTTTGGATGTTGCAAACAAAATTACGAATTTAATAGACCTTCATCCTTCGGTATAGTGGATATAAAAATATATTACATTTTGTATCCTCAAGTTCTCTGCCTTCCTCTCTTGCACTTAGTTCAATAGTGCGGTGCAAAGTTTTATGAAATTCTTAATATATTTAATTATTGAAGAGTTTATATGGTTTTAACATTTTTTTTTTTTTTGATAATATAATCAAAACGGAAATCTTCAGTCTAAAATGAAAAAGTTTTCTAAAATTTTTCAAAGTAACTGAGATGTAATAATAATTTCTATTTGCATATGTATTGAAGTAATTTGTTTTTTCTCTTTTTTTTTTTTTAAATAGTGATAACGGAATCAAAATATTTTGAAAATATTTTGAAGTTAAATCTAAAGCAAACTACAGTAGTAAAAGGAATTTGTATTAGAAATACGTGGACGTACACGTCTGATACAAAAACTTGAGGAAAGCCTTAAAGAAATTTAATTATTATTCTATTTGAATGCTTAGGAAAAGACAGCATTTATCTAGAGCTTTATAGCTAAATGCTCAACATTCAATAAAAAAAAAAATTTTAAATAATAATAACAATTGTGTACATAAAAAGTTCTTTTGAATATTTGATCAAAATTTTATTATAGATGGCTTTCGACGTAGACGAGCAAGTAAATTCATGAAAAAATAAAATTATGTACATACACACATACATATATGCAAACACACAAATATATTTATATAATATATAAACGACTTTTATTTAGATATGCACATCGTATAAGTGTGTGGGGTAATAGTGGGTAGTAAGTTTTGGTTAAAATTTAAATGAAAATAAAATTATTATCCAACCAGTTTATTCCAACCAGTATAAGTAGGATACAATATTAGCCGAATTGCTTTATCTTACTTCTTCTAATATCCAAAGGATAATGGTTTCTAACATCCAAACATTCGATACAACGGACCTTAACTGAAGTGATTTAGGTATGTCTATCCGTCCTTCATGCATTAACGTAATTCTTGAAACCTCAAAAATTAAAATAGAAAATTAAAAATTTTCACAAATATTCTTAATATTCTGCAGCACAAATTTGCGTTGTAGATATAAACGAAGATAATTATTATTGAAGAAATTTAGTAAAAATTGCAAAATGCAAATAATCGAAATTTTTATTATACCCTCACACCGAAGGTGAGGGTTTCATTTTATCATTTTGTCGTTTTGTTTGTAACGCCCAGAAAGGAACTTCGAAGAACCCACAAAATATATACATTCTTGATCAGTATCAAAAGTTTAGAATCAATTTAAGTATGTCCGTCTGTCCGTTTGTGTAATGTCTGTGCCTCAAAAGCGAAGGTATCGGCCACCCATTAAAATTTGGTTTTTTTCCCTTTTTTTAAGACAAAGGTGTTGGATATAGAAGATTCGGCTCAGCCGAATATAATTTTCTTACTTCTTGTTTTCACTTAACAACTTACAATTTATAGCAAGAATTGAATAAAAATCTCGAACAAAGTTCATAAGAATCGTACATAAGTAGTATGATGTTCACAAATTATTCTCATTTTTATATATTGGGATCTTGCTTTTACTAAGCAAACTAAAATAAATAATTATTATTCGATATAGTTCATTGAAAACGAATTATGCAATACGTTGCATAATGATCGCTTTCAATTCTATTAAAAGGTCTCACTTTATCTTGAAAATATTCATCATATTTAACTTTGGTTTGTTACAAATTTTTTTCCATTCTTTTAATATCATTGAAAACGAATATTCAATAAATATTCCTTACGCTTTAATATCTTTTGTTTGATTCATTTTTATCCTTTGTTTCAAGATACTTTTCTTCTTATTGTGAAAATAAAATAAATTTCAATTTCTCATTTTAAGTTTATATGTTCAACTATAAGTTTGTTATGCAAAGTCGTGAATATTTTATATTTCACTGTGTGTCTTGTGTATCATTTGCATTTTGCTTCTATACGCATGTGGATGTGTGTGTGTGTTAAATATAACAAATTGGAACTTGATGACTTTTTGTTGATAACAAATGGTTTCTTATAGAATACAATGAAAGTTTCGTTCTTTGTACACTACAAATTTTTTCAAATTTTCTAAAAATAATAATAAAAAAAAAAATATTTTTAATTATTTTAAAGCTTAGATAGAATGATTAAAGAGTTACAATGCTGCTTATAATTTAATCAAGTTGGAACAAAATGAGTTCAATTACATCATATATATGTAAAAGTACGGAAATGGTCTGTTAACTCTTCCTCTTTGTCGTTTAAAAATATATTAACGGCCTGTTTGGAATTTTAGTTGAATATTAATAAACGGGCCTAGTTTGGATTGTCAATAAAACCAAAATGGATGTATATGCAACCTGCTGTTTATGGAAGCCGAGATAACTTAAGCGACTAATGTGTGTTATATTTTTCTCTTCATCTTGTTGTCTTTAACGACATCACCAGAAAGGAAACCTAGTTTTTGAAAGCTATTCATAAAAGAACCCACAACGGGGAATGCTAACCTTCCAAGTTAATGGTTTAAATGAGTACTAAGTCAATTTTCCTCACGATATCATGATTTTCATTTACAACGTTTGCTGTTAGTAGAGTTTCCTAGTGCTAGCTCTATTTGGTTAAAGTTGACCTTAATACATCAAACGTAGAATGTTTTGTGCAAAACAAACTCCTATTTGAGCGTTCCGTTCTTTAAGAAAGTACTTCAAAATCGAATAATACAGTGACGTAGACCTACTTTGACGACATATTACAAATTTCCAACCTGTAAGAGGTTTGCCCATTAAATACAGAAACTATTGCCGCAAAAAATAATTTATTTGAATTTAAATCTTTTTTTTTAGTTATTATGTACAACCCATCCTTTATCTCTATGGCGCTCCTTGCAAATTCTCCATCGTTCGAAACAGTGCTGGAAGTGTTCTACTGTAAGCTTCTTCTTGATACCTGCCGCTTTTTCTTTTACATTTTCAGTGGCCGGAAATTGGTTTCCTTTTATTTAAATACAAAAGTTATACAAGATCAGCCGAATAGGGCGGATAGTTTGACACTGGATTGTTGTACTTGGCTAGAAAAATCTTAACAACATAACGCAGAATTAGCAGGCACGGTGTCTTGATGGAGAATCCATAATTTGTTCTTCCACAATTTTGGTCGTTTCTTTTTTATTTTTTGACGGTGTTGAGCAAGATCCTCAAGATTTAGTTATGTTGGTTAATAGTTTCATCTTCTGAAACTCAATAAAGTTATGCAATTCCATGAACATCAAGAAGAAGAAAAAAAACATCCGACATTGCTTTGAATTGTGATTTGATCATTCGTGTTTCTTTGGTATTCAGTGAAGTTCGGACCTTCCAGTGCATTGATTGACATTTAATATCAGGATCGTGGGTGAAAAACTAAGATTCGTCACATATTATTATTCTTTTAATGCCATTTAAAGTCTCAGTAGAAACATTTTTCCGAACTTTTTTTTTTTTTTTTTTGTTTAATCGTGAGAATTTTAGGAACCATTTTCGCACACACGTTTTACTTGTTATGCAAAATTTTCCATAAGCATTCTTTGTCAAATTCAAGACTTTCTCAACTATTTTGGAAACGCTTGAACCACTCACGCATGATAAACATTCATTGTCATGAACTTCTTTAAAGTTTCAATATAACTTTTTTCCAAGTTCCTTGTGAAATTGCACGACGATTCTATGCTCTGTTATTACGCTTATCATATTTCCGGCAAAATAAAACAAGAGCTGTTATGTAAACGAAAGTCGCTAATTTACTTACAGACGAAAAAGGTGACGCATTCAAAAAGCGGCGTCGGTCGTTCACGTTTGGGGCATGTGTACTCCAATCTCGTTATTTAACAGTAGTAAATAAAATAATAGTAATTCTTCTTTCCTTATTCAATTTCCCCCCGAATGATGCCTAAAATATTTCAGTTCATAATTCTTTTGATCTAAACGCTGTTCATATTTTTATTTCTATGTCATATCGAAAACCGATTTACGTATAAAAATTCATTTTCTGTATATTATTGTACATAATAAAATTTTTCATTTGATTTGCATTTAGATCGGATGTTCATCATCAAATTTGTGAAACAGACACAAATACATGTTTATTACAAAATAACCTAAAAATGATATTTTCTTGTCCCAAAAACACATTCAAATCGCTCTGAAGTACAGACTGATACAGCCACGTATTTGTCAATGGTTTCACGTATATAAAGCCACAAACACTTACACTCATGTTTATTTGACCTCTTAAAAAATATAAAACCGAAACCGCATTTATATCGAAGTTTCGACTCATCGATGTATTCACTTCCATATATAGGTCATATTAAATGTGAAAATATATATTTATCTCTAAAAGAGAATCGCAAACGCGAGAATTTCGTGGAAATTTTTATATACGTGTGAGTGAGTGGTTAGAATTTTATAAACTTTTTATTTGCATGCATTTTAGAGTAGAGGTGTCCTTGAGCATTATGTAGTTCAGGCGCTTTTCATACCCACTACCCGAAAGTGAGGGATATATTTCATCTTGTCATTTGGTTTGTAACTTTTACCAGAAGGAAACTTCGGAGATCCACCAAAGTGTATATATTCTTGATCAGCATCAAATTTAGAAGCATGTCCGTCTGTCCGTCTGTTCGTCTGTGTAATGTCTGTGGTAAATCTTCGCGCAAAAATGAAAATATCGGCTTCAAATTTGACAGGAACTGGAAATGATCCAAATCGGTCAATGGACACGCCCACAGAACCTCTTTACTTTCGGAAGCAAACAAATTTCCTCACAAACCATAACACATTTCTATCAATTTTGACAAATATTACGCTAGCTATACCGTAGCGACTTCAAATCTGAAAGAAGCCTTGAAAATTCTTTCCATGATTGGCTATTGAGAATGGACCAAATCGATCAGAGTCGTGTACACTATAAAATAAACTAAAAACACGTTGCTTGCTGGCTCTTTTGCTCAGTGCTCATAGACTGCAAAATAGAAATTTCTATAGAATTCCACAAAAATAGAAAACATGTGTCACATGTCACCCACATAAGAAAGTTTATTTTTTTCTCTTTTTTTCTTGAAGATAAAGTTGGTAGATATAAAAGATTCGACACGACCGAATATAATTTTCTTACTTGTTATATTTCATATCGTCACATGGCTGGTGAGAGCTAACTAACCAACAAAATATTTATATTTGCTTTTGACTTTAGTACTTCATATTCCTATTTAATCTATACATTCAGTCACAAAACAATTTTCACAATAAAAAAAATGCTGTTAAAGCATTTAAATTCTATATCTTTGTAGTTACGTTTATTACGCATTTAAATGTGACGATGCTTTCGCTTATTTGCGTTCATGTTTGTTTGTGTGCATAAGAGTTTTAGAACATATTAATATTCAACAACAGCTTCTCATAATTCTTCTTAAGTGCGGTACCGCGAATACCTGCCAACAAACCATCTAACAAACCATCCTTGCATATTTAGGTTAAGTGGCATTTTATTTAACATAATGCTCTCTATTCACTCATTTACATTTATAAATACACACCAAGCAACCATTGTACCACATTGTACATACAGAAATAATGCATTACACAAGAATACGAGATATAAACCTTAGTCAGTTTCTTAGAAGAAAAGGTTGGTTCGCATATTAAATAGTCTAAGAATTATTAAGCCTTTTCATTGTGAACTGACTATAGGTACTAACCAATCGTCTCTGTCTAATTGCGCTCAATATTTTATAGACATTACAATATTAACTTTTAAGGAAACGTTAAAAATCACTTTTTATGTGCTTCTAACTAACCCTAGCAAAGGTACATATCTTTGAATGTATGGCATAGTTAAATAGTAGTGTTAAGTTGTTTCATATTCATAAGTTATAAATCTTCACATAATACCGGTTGAACACAATTATTTCTATTATCTCTCACCATTACTTACATTTTCCATTCAACTTTTCAGTCGACGAGATTTTAAGTTCACATTAAAAGCAAATGAAGAAAACTTGCATTAAGTTAGCTGTAGTCCCATTAAATGCTGTAAAATCGATATATTATTCGGAAATTATTCATATTGTTACGAAACTGATAAACAGGTAAACGGCAACTATAACAAATTTGATAAATCTAAGGGGTGGAAATTCCTTGGAATGCAATACTTACGGTCATACGGACGGTCATAAAAAGACATATTGGCAGGTGGTAATAAAAGCAAGGATTAGCAAAGAATTTCCGCGAAACCTGACATGAAAGGGATTAATGAAACTACAAATTCAGGTTAAAAGCAGAAGGTATGCAGAGTTTGTGATAATTCGTAAGGTTTATAAGCAGAGCATTTTTCTAATATCAAACAGTCGAGAAGTAACACCAGAGAGTCGAAGAATAATATCGGAGAGTCAGTTAAAAATATTGGATAAGTAACCAAGTGTTGAAGAAATACTTACTTTGTAATAAATTGTAAAATAATTGAGTTGTAAATACTTGTGAATAAATAAAGGAAATTGCACATAACCAAAATCTAAGCTTTTCGCGATTCAGAGATACGAACTGAGACTTAAACGTAAAAGTACGAAAGGCCAATTTTCGTAACATTGGTGTCAGAAGTGGGATCGCGAAAAAGCAAAGAAGATGGTTAATGTAGAGGACCTCAAAATGGAGCAGTTGAAACAAGAGTCGGGAAAGGAACAAAGCGACAGTTTGGTAGGAACAGAAGATGCTACCGCGAAAGGAAAACATAGCGAGGAAAAGGGAAAAAAGTTACAAGTACAGCACTCCTTGCTATGATGCAGCAACTAATGATGCAATACGATGAAGAAAAACAAGGGAGAGAGCGAGAAAAACAAGAGAGAGAGCGAAAAGAAAAACAAGAGAGAGAGCGAAAAGAACAACAAGAAAAACAAGAGAGAGAGCAAGATATGTAACGCATAATGTCAAAGTTTGACGAATTTAATCAAGAAATTTTGGCAACATTTGACGAACAAATGAAACAAGACAGAAAAGATCACCAAGAATTTATGGAACAAAGTAAAAAGGATCACCAAGAAAAGATGTCGAAACTATATGAACGAAAACAAGACATATCATCAAAATTAGATGAAAAGGTGCCAATAGACGGTAAAGACAATCAAACACTGGCATCAAGAGTAAACGACAAACAGGAAGAGAATCGAAACAGTACCAACCAGCACAAGTCGGAAGTACTTTCGGAACTTGAAGCAAAAATATAATATAATATCAAACAGTCGAGAAGTAAAACCAGAGAGTCGAAGAATAATATCGGAGAGTCAATTAAACATAGAAATTTGTAAAAACATAGAAATTTGTAAAAACATAGAAATTTGTAAAAACATAGAAATTTGTAA
>KK351013.1:3892766-3910205 GCA_000671755.1 Glossina brevipalpis
CTTTAAAATGGCAACAAATCATACAACACAACGGTGCATATTTGACCCAAATCGGACAATCCGAAGCATGTTAAATAAAGTCCTGAAGTTCATATAAAAATAATGGATTTCTTTTTCCCCAAACTAATATATATACACTTTATGTAGTAAATATGCTTGTTTAGAACCAGGTAAAGTAATTCTTTGCCAACATTTAGAGTAATTCTACCGGTGTTACCGTGTCCAGTCCAGGGTTAGGATGAAAAAATCAGCAAATCGTATTGCTGATCTTGTCATTAGAATCAGAAATGAACGATAGTACTTTGAGTTTTGAATTTCAAGTTATTTCTCTGCCTTTATGCAAAATTTATAGCGATAAATAGTTTACTTAATGCAAAATTAGATTAAACAGAACAGAGCTAATTACTTATAACAAAAAGAAAAAAAAATAAATAAATAAAATTGTGTATAAAAAAAAATATAGGTTAAATAGTAATAAAAAAAATGGTTTATATCTTGCTTATGCGATCGTTGTGTAATTTCAACAAGAGAATCAATTTATGCTGATGCAAATTGTTGCCTCCAATGACCCGTATAATATTGTAAATTATTGTATTTTAATCTAAATATAGATTTAGTGTCAAAATGTGTGCTCCATAGTTCGATAAGTAGTGTCTTTTTATTATGCTCACTACTACAGTATCACAGGTGTAGGGTGTAAGTAAACATAAAACGCATAAAGTGAATTCTTCAAGGTGATATACAAGGATGATGGTTGTAAAAATTAGTTTTTCAAGTTTTTCAGTTTAACGAAATATTTTTATAACCACCACCAAAGGTGAAGGATATGTTCCTTTTTGTTATCTGCTCTGTAACTATCAAGAGGGAACATCGGACACCCCACAAAGTATATATACTCTTGATTGGCATCAAATTTAGAATCGATTTAAGCAGGTCTGCTTGCCAATCCGTTCGTCTGTCCGTCTGTCCATCTGTGTAATGTCTGTGGTAAACATTCTCCTGGCCGCAAAAAAGAAGATATCGTCTTCAAATTTAGAAGAAACATTGGAAGTTCTTTTACTGCCACGCCTACCTATTACAATTTAGTTTTGCCCCCTTTTTTCAAGACAAAGGTAATGGATATAAAAGATTATTTTCTTTCTTGTTTTTTAAAATTACAAACTGATTGTAGGAGACAAAAATGCACAGACATGGGCAGTCATTAACCCTTATGCAGCTAAATCGAAAGATGGACATATCGATGGCCGCGGGCTTATTAAATCATTTTCTAAATCATATTCTAAATAAATAAAATAATAATAAATAAATTCGTTCTGCTGTATACACACATGACAGACATGAACTTGATATGCAAGCATCACATATTTCAACTGATTTAATTTGATTTTTTTCTCTAATGGCCCTCTAGTCAATTTGGTTTGTTATGTTTGTTATGTTTAGCATACATTTGACACTTATACGCAATTGCTCTTATGCGTGTTTGGTTAGCTAAAACAATCGACATCATGTACTGTTACGGTGTTAATTACCGTGAAAGCCGTGCAAATTCCACTACACTACACACATACATGTACATTAAGTGTTAATTTCCATAATGAAATACATACAAACACACTATTACAACACAGTTCATTTGTAATGACCATTCAAATAATGTTGAAAATAAATGAAATTTTATAGTAAATTTTAAGCATTTACTCTTCGTGGTAAATGAATTGCAACTCGGTATACTACTAAAGCCACAACAAAAACAATAGTGGTTCCTGCACAATGGTACAGTTTACATGATGGCCTGTTTATGAAAATTTCCTTTTTTTTTCCCCTCTGAATCCGATTCCTATTGACCTAATTTTTTTTAGTGTTTTGTGTTTTATTTTTCTTCTTCTGGTTGTTCTTTTTTGTTTTTGCTTCTTTTTTTTTACAAAAGATGAACGAATAAAGTTATATTCGGTTAGCAAACGTTCGTTGTGAAAGAAATTTCCCGGTTACGGAAGGGGTGCTTGCTTGCTTGCTCCATCATGTATGTATGACATGTATTTGCGTGTATGCGTGCACACAGTGTCCTGAAGGTATTCTTTTAGAACAGAAGCAAGCAACCGAACTATAAAAACAAGAAAATCTAGAGACCGGAAACCGGATTTTGATCTTCTGTGTGTATTCATACCATCGCATTAAAATGCAACTACCACTGACTGATGCCGAGGAATTCGTAAAAAAAAAAATATCTATTTTTTTTATTTGTTACTTTATCTGTTACTTTTATTTGTTATAATTATTTTTGTTATCGTTTACGTACGTTGTTTATATTGTCGATGATGTCTCATTATACCTCAGAATAGAAAATTAGTCGCGCAATTTACGTCAGCATTAAATTTGTATAGAAATGACTCCCTTGCAGAAATAAGTTACGGGAACAAGTAACTGTGTATCACACATAAAGATGCTAAGGAAGCAAATACCTAAAAAAATCACGTATCGACTCACATCCTGGTCTGGACAACAACGAGCGGATATTTTGTTTTTTTTATCATTTTCTTGCCACCATAGAAAGTTTCACATGAAATTTTCTTGAGATGTTTGAGAAAACAACATTTTCTCTAGAAGCTTTTCTTCAAGGCGATATTGGCAAGTTTAGAAGAAACATAAAATTCCTCGGTTTGCGTCTTTTTTTTTTTTTTTTTTGAATCCAACTCAATCTAGGCGTAGCTCAAAGAAGCTGTTGTCTCTTCACTTTAGAGGAATAATAGCAGCTGTTCTTGCTTGGTGCTTAGGGATAGTAATTTTACAAGGAGAAGTCACAATTACTTGCAGATAAAATAAGGACTCCTGTTAGAAAAATCGGTAGTGACTTATACATCTGGTATATGGCTCATATGCTTTTTCATCTAATTCAAAAAGGCGCATCTTTTCATTTTACAAATCCCTGCGAAATGCTAAGACTCTTACTACATTTTTTGCAAACTTCTGTAAGAAGCAAAATCGTACTCTCGTTTTGGTCCATACTGTCCCTTTCTAAATTCTTTAGGTGACATTAGGACTACTGCCATAAGTGGTAATCCGTACCATTAAGATAAATACTGTTATGTGTTTACTCTGCCATCAGCAGTAAACTATAGTAGTAAGCTAAGATCGAATGGGGGAAACTCTGTTAGAGAGAGAGAGAGTGAAGAAATTGGCAACCCCAACGATTGAGAAAACCAAAATGGGGGATAGTGAGAGTATGCTCTTCCGCTTTAGTTTTCTGATAGGCGAAGCGATAGGTCATGGTAGATTTTTTGTTCGATGTCATCCGATAGAGATAGTGGCATGAGGGGCCTACTAATGTTTTATTAAGACCAAATTAAATGACATTAATGGAAAGCCAGGTAATATTTCAGATGTGAAATGTATTTAATCGTGAAAGTGTCCGAATAAATTATACTTGAATATTTGAACTAAAGCGGGGTTTAAATTTGGATGGGGTTAGTGGAAAATATATGGAACTTCTGGATCCGAGGAGACGACTCTTAATATCTTCCGAAAGGGTAATATCCTACAGCATATTTTCGCTTTTGTTAGAATTAACAGATTTTCGTCAAATGTCTTCAAGTGAAGTAAGTTTATTATTTGTCTGCCATCCGGGGCGGTTTACAAAACATTATTCCTTTAATTTAAGAGGAAACACCACTACAATAGTGATATTCCGTTACTTTCATCGATGTTCAATGTAACGGAACGCGTAAATAAAAGTTGAGAACGCATAAAATTTAACAAACGCGTACACTACATATACACTTTCATGTCCGCATGCATACGGCAAAGTTTTCTGCTAAAGAACCCACATTAACAATAATGTTATTGCCCTTAATGCGTATACGCATGCAGAGATGCGTACACATACAATACCATTAAATGCAAATTCGTGCGTGAATCGCAGTAGTTTGGCGTTTCTTTTATGCAGGTGTGTCGATAATGTTGAATACGAACGTTCTTGTTTGTTGTATGTATAAATGGTTACGTGCTAATTAAAACCATAATTATGATGCCACACGTTTTCGGTTAATGCTTGAATGCATCACAGTATTTGCCAAGAAAATCATTTCAAATCATTCACTCGTACTAGTAAACAAAACTTTTATGTGCAATTTTCGTATAACTATTTCGTATAACATCGCACGTTCATTGATAATTTCAATGGCAATGGAAAGCCTCGAACCAAAAAAAAAACACAAAGTGCTCGATCATAAATCGTTGTGAGCAGAATATATTAAATAAAAATCGAATAATAAAAATAAATAAAAATCTTCGCCATTAACTTAATTTGTGGATGGCTGCGAATACTTTTTTGATTCATTTAATTCGAACCCAAAAGATATGATTGAAAACTGAAAACTGAAACATTATAAATTTCGCATTACACAACCGTACTGTAACAGTATCTTTACAAAAACTTGTCATGAGACCGTCGTTTTGCTTTATGCAGAGTTATGAATTCGTACACGTGAATGCAATACAAAGACGTGCAGACTCTACCTTTGATGTGTATGTGTGTACAAAGTATAAAAAACCCAGGGAGAAAATTGTACGCTATTCAGGTGAAGTTTTCAATGCTCTTTTCGAAAGCAAACAAAAAAAAAAAAAATATATAGTGTATTTTTGGTCTTACGATATGTGTTGCCTTTTAGGCATAGTGCTGCCTTTTAGGTATAGAATCGTTGTAAAGTTTAAAAAGTTATCATCAAAAACTCTAAGACTAGAGCTCGTGTAATTTGCAAATTACTGAATGAGGAACTTTTATAATATTTGATCGGATAAACCTTATCTATAAAAATATAGTCTTCAACTGAATTCATGTAAGAACATAAGTACGAAGTTTCATCTGTAAGCTCATATAAAATATTTGACTATAAGAGATTTTATACCAACTAAGAACCCCCTGTGGATCAGGAATATATATGCACACCTAATGAGTTCCTTATTGCAAACAACTTGTCACACTTAGTTTGCATTTTGCTTGTAAAGCCCCAAAGAATACATTCTCAATCAGCATTATAAATGTAGAATCGATTTAAGCATGTGTGCCTGTTCGTTCGTCCGTCTGTATAATGTCGGCGGTAAAAATTTTTAAGGACCAAAATCGGGCCTTTGTTTTTGGCCTACACTATCCCTCCCTAAGTTCATAAATCTATACCATAGAATACTTTATGTATTACTGCCATAAACGATAAGCAGTATCGTAAGTTAAGTATTACAAAAGAGTGGTAACTTTAACGAAGAGTGGAAGAGGTTGGCAACGCCAACAAATGAGAGAAACCAAAATGGGGAATAATGAAAAGATCTTCTTCCCCTTTTAGTTTCCGACCAGCGACAAGAATGATCGTGCTTAGAAAATTTATCCGTAGACATCTGAATTTATGAGGGTCTTGAGGGGCTAACTATTGTTTTACTTTCACTAGATTATATGACACGAACGGGAAGACTTATGATATTGAAGACTTGATTTGTATTTTAGTTCAAAAATGTCCGAATAAAATTATATTTGAATACTGACTAAAAGTGGTGTTTCAACTTTAGATAGGATTAGGTAAAAGATAGGCAAAAATCCTGGATCCGACGAGCCGACCTAGAAACCAGAATTAAACAACAGATTAATATTTTCGAATAGGAAATTTAATGGTCGTTACACATTCGCTGCAAAAATAAAGATATCGATAAAGAAATCCTGGATCCGACGAGCTGACCCAAATACCAAAATTAGACAACAGATTAATATTTCCGAATAGGAAATTTAATGGCCGTTACACATTTGCTGCAAAAATAAAGATATCGACTTCAAATTTGGCAGAAACATTCGAAGTTCTTTCACATACGTTGGCATTGAAAATGGGTCAAATCGATTACACGGTATTCCATAAAAATAGAAAAACTTTGCCAAGTCCACCTATTGAGATTTATTTTTTCCCTTCTTGTTTAAGACAACTGTGGTGGATATAAGAAATTCGGTACATCCGAATATAATTTTTTTTTTTACTTGTTTATGTTCGATAATTGTCGTGCAAGAATGAAAATATATTATTGAACCTACGCAGCATAGAATTACTCATCTTTGTTCCATTAAATAAGCATAAAGCCTAATAAAAAACTGTCGTAAAAGGGTTAAAATTTTTATTTAAATCAAATTGCTTTCTTTTTTTTCAAGGCCGTTGTTTTACATTCCCACCTAATAACAGGTAATGCTCACAGATGTTTTTCGCTTCCGAAATACACTCTGACTACACTACTCAGGCCGAATGATGTCTTCGTGCATAAGTGATTAAATGGTAAAAATAGAAAAGTTAAATAAATCAATTTACACTTTTTTTTTACACGATTGATTATTCCTGTATCCGCTCAAAAGGTATAGTAATAGCATCGGTTATGTTATGTGCATTTGTAAAATGTGACAATTTTAAATTTTACATATAAAATTTCATGTAACGCCAATCATTGAGGTTCAAATTGTTGATGATATCAGTTACAATTGAAAAAAAATTATATTTTTCCATTTTATATCGTCATAATGTTTTAGACAATGAATGATATCGGTAAAGATAAAATATAAAAATATAATATAATTAAATTGTATCCTACTTACAGTATGACTATAATACATATATATATGTATATATATTTGCGCGATGTCAGTCCTTGTTATGACAAATATAATTGTGATTGTATTGGCCACTTGAAATGAAGGTGTATTATGGTAAACATTAATTACAATGCAACGAATGTGATTTCATATAACTGGCATGATTTGTCGTATATTGTATCGTATGTTGTATACGTGAATTCGTGTGACTACCTGCGTACATACATGTGAATAAGATTTTCATTGTGATGTTACCTCTTTTGATGATTTCATGTCATATAACAATCATTTTGCAATTCGATATATCATATACGTAAACGTATACAAATATATACATAAAAGTTCGGTCAACTATACTAATTTTCTGTAATCGCTTTTGTCTACATGTTCAATCATGTACCTTTAGTTTATTATATCGTTAGTCTGTATTGAGATGTAAGCTTTTAATACCGATCAGTTTAAAAAATAAACACCAAATAGATGACTAAAAAAATTAAAACCGCATATTAAGGAATTTTTCATAAGCCCATGATTAGGCCGCTTTTTGTTTTCATACTCTTCCGTTACTTGTTTTCTTTTCCTAAGGTCGTTACAAAAATGTTTATTCCAACATATTACGCACACATCATATCATTACATTAAGAGAGTACTTGCTATGTAAGGTTAACTGTACACGAATAATTAGTGAATGTGAAGTGAAGTACGCGTAGAACGCCTCTAGCGGTTTTTTCAAATAGCTTTGTTTGCGCTTTGCTGGAATTTTGCAAAAACTCACAAGCAAAGGCTGATATCCAGCCGAAAAATTTGTTGTTCATAAATTCCAGAGCCAGACTAAATAATAATCTCTAAGGGAAGCGAAATTTACACGTTTTTTAAAAACGTCATAGAAACCATCGTGTAACAATAAGAACGACACTCTCTAGATCTGGCTAAAAAGATATAAATCGATAAACGATTATCGAGTGCTTGCTGGATAATCCAAAAAATGTCCTATACCCTGTTCTCTGCTCAGTTCAACAAGTCAAAACGATATCTTCATGGCCAAGCTGTTGCTTGATAATTAAAAGAAAAAAAGTGCTGATGATGTTTAACCGGTTTTGGTTTTCTCAAATCATCAAAATGATATTCAAAAATATTTATATTAATGACCTCAAATCATGTAAATCTCTGGACAAAGAATATTATATGAAATTTCTTCACGTTTTTAATGCCACGATTTCGCCTAAGAAACGCATTAACGTCATGTTGTTATAACGCAATAGTACAGCCCATTTCTATTTGATATCACTCAATTGGATTTAACGTCCCACTCACCCGATTTGGCATCTTCTCATAATTATTTGTTTCGAAATTCAAAGAATGAAATGTCAGAAAAACGAACTAATATAGGCTGACAACATAGAGACACAAATTAGGGCCTATTTTGCCTCAAATAATTTAGAGTGACTTTTAAGATATCGTGACATCTTGACGGCATAATTGTGAGATTGATCTTGTGAACAAAGGAAGCTATTGTTCATTTTTATCAAAATTGGCTGAAGAAAACAAGCTTTGATGCCTGCACAAATGCTCGCCATTCAATCCATCTAAGGTCACAGCTCGTAAGTTACGATGAAACCTATATAAGAATGTAGGTGCTGCCTAGGCTTAGGTAAAATATAAACGAGGCTTTTTAATAGAACAGCATTCAATATAACATTTTTAAAGGTATATACACACTTACCTAGTAAAGGGGAACAGATATAGGAGTGACACTATCGCTATGACTTTAAACTGTTTTGCCGACAACAAGGAGTGGGATATACGCATATAATTTCTAGACTTTTTTTTTATTTCCGATCAATACTGTTAAGCGATTGGATTAGTGTTTGATCTTTGCCTTACAATACGCCTTATTTGTTTTACCTCCTGGGTATCACCTTGTCGACATTGCACCAGGGCACATTAAAGTACAGACTAATACCAGAGACGTTAGTCAACGTCCTCCAGGCTTTGGAACGATCCTCACAAGGGGGGGCTCCTCAACTCCTGAAGTACCAGATTAGACATCCTGGGTACCGACCAATGTTTCCCTCTGGTCAGAAGGCTAATTCATCTCATTTTCCAACAACCAGCCGCGAAACTTCCCGCGGGGGCGGACTTATTTGTTCACTTCAATCCATGTGTACTGATTCGGATGTGAACGACGCACTACCTAATTTTCCTAATTATTATGTACTTGGAAAGACATCGACATATTCAGCAAACGTTTCATGTGCCTTACAACAGTAAGAATTGAAAATTGAAATCCATACTTCTTGTTCTAAAAAAAAAAGAGTTTTTGGCAGAGTTACGAGAAATAGATAAACAGGCGCAGCTAAATCGGCATTCATTTTCAAGCTGATCAGTTTGCGTATCATACAAAACGCTTCTAGAATATCGTAGTGAGTTAGTGAGAGGTTAAAACTTTTAGTTTAGATTTTAGTTTAGACACAAACCCTCTGTGAAGTAAGTTTCTTTTATTCTTCAATTAGTATCGACTATGTAAGCGACTTATACAGTATTGTTAAATCACGCATAAGTAAGCACGCACTGGACTTTCTAATCACTTACTGGAATTGTGCTGTAATGTTGCTACGTTGTACTCATTTTTGGGCATGATTGAAGTGCGACTAAAAAGCGTTCTATTAACACTTTTTCTCTACTATTTTCACAATTATAGCTTTAGTTTTTTTTTTTTTTTTTTTCATTTTTTTAAAACACAAGCAATATGTCCGTCGTTCTGTTTCGTCTGTCATGTGCAAAACATTAATCACTGTCAAACAATGCTGATACAACCACTATACACCAATAGAGACAACAACAACAACAACAGCAAAAAAAACAACCGTTCCTACGCTTTTGTTATACATTACATTTATTTATATGAGTATTTGTATAAATATATATATATTTATACGTACGTTATGTAGTGCATGTGTTACGGTGTTATTATTGTTGTCTGAATTTTTGTATTGTCATGATTTTAGTGAGAAATACATTTTTCTTTTTCTATGTTTTATTTTTCAATTATATAACACAAAAGCAAAAGTGGGTCGGTCGGTCGGTCGGTCGGTCGGAATGTTTGCCTACTCTCTCTCGCCTCTTCATTAAATAATACATACAAACATTTCGTATACACAACGCTGCTGTGTGCATTTCAGTGAGGTCATGACACTATATGTGGACGTTTTTTTCATTACTTTTATTTATGAAAAGAATAGAATCAAAATAATAAAAGCATTTTATATTTAGTTCGTAAAATATTAAAATCGCGAAACACGCGCTTATATCGACAATTCATTTATTGCACTTTATACACGATTTTCTCTTTTTTCACCTTAATTTTTGTTACCTTAAATTGTAACGTTATCGTTGAACTAATCAACCAAAAAGGTACAAAACCCTGCTCCTCGATACAAAATAGTAAAATCGGTTTTACTAACTATCACAAAATAATTTCGTTGGAAATAGCACATGTCGTGCACGTACACGTCTCAAATCACTCTCAAATTCTATGTAACAAAAACTTTAAACAGCAGCATGTGTTCCTCTGCAGTATTTCGAGCATGCTCTTGATACGATGAAATTGCGTAAAAAACTTTTCAATTACATTAATTCTTACCAACTGTAACTTAATCATTTATTCTCTTTGCTCCTTGCTTGTTTGTCCTTTTTTTTTTTTGCTTTGTTTTCTTCTTTTTTTTTTTTTTTTTTTTTTTGAATATTTGTATGCACAAAACAAAACAACAGATTGGCATTCATTTTTGCGGAAATTACTTTGTGTTCGAATGGATTTTGAAAGCAACTAATTGTAATCTCCTTACGTTCGTTTTAAATGCAACGCTTTTCAAATGATAATAATGTCGATTTATCAAACATTTGTTGTGATGCTATCTGAATACTGCAGACAAATTAATGGACAACAAAGCAATATCTGCTTATTAGTTTTTTTTTGCTAATGATTACTATTCCTGTTCATTCATCATCTAAGGTGTAAACATTAAAATAATTGAACGATTGATTTATAGTGAACGGGTTTATGACTCTCGTTGCTATAGTCAGAGGTTAAACTTTAATTAATCATTTTCACAATATCGATTACAAACAAGAGGTTAAATCGAATTTAATTATTTAATTATCTATGTCTAATCTATAGCGAGGAGGAAAATAGTTGTTAATGGTGATAACAATAAAATAATTCATTATTCATATATATCATATATATCAATATATTCTACGGTAAGTGGGAAAAAATTCTTTAATTTCGGTCTTTTCTTCAAGCTCTGCACAAGGAGGCTACCTATGAGAAATGAGTCTTTACTGGGAAGCTATCATTCTAATATCTTAGTTGTTGATTTCTAAATTTCTCCAATACAATAACAGAGATATCTTTAAAAATGTATTTCTATTCATTTAAAAGCGTCTACAAATAAAATTACTTGACCGTGGCTTTATTGCGTCAACCATTCAGTAGGTAAGAGACTTAGAGCGATTGAAAAGCTTTCAATGATTTCTTCAAGAAATTAATAAATTGAGCTAAACTTTTCTTGAAGTGAAATAAACTTAAAATTAAAATCTTTTGTTAGCATCTGTAGTTCTTTGAATTTGTTAAGATAACCTTTGATGTTCCACTGCAATACTTTAAATTCTTTTCTTGACTATAACATTTTGCTATAATGAATGAAATATTGCAATTATTCAGACATTCATTCACTAGTTTGTATGATTTTAGTAAGAGAAAGCTTACACCTCTTCGAATTCCTTAGATTTTCGACTTGATGCTCTTAGGCAGAATAGCTATACGTTTAGTTTTCCTCGAGTCAGCTTTAATATTTGAGAATGTTGCTGATTCAGGACATTGTTGAAGAAGGGCTAATGGTATTTGATTTAAATTTAAATATTTATGGCAGTTCGTTGCTTTTCCCTTGCCTCTGCTGAGTGTTAATTATGAATCTCTCGGCTGTCCTCGGCGATAGTGAGGATTCTTGTCATGATTATTGTGAGATTGCGTATAAGTATCACCTTAACTATCACTGCTATCATTTTCCTTTGCATTAATAAACACGAAACTAAGAAGCAAATTGACATTGATTTGTTGTCTCTAATCAAACAACATTATCTAAACAGTAATAAATAAATAAAATTTTTAAAAATATGTGAGGACTAAAATCGCGCCCTCGTTTTGGTCCACACGTTTCCCCTTCCAAATTGCTGTGCGGTTACTGCAGTAGGCAGTAACCCGCAGTGAAGGGTCGGACTGCGACCCTGGGGGTAAATCAGCTAGGTGGCAACACCACCTAGTTGACGAGAAAATAGAGCAAGTGGGGAACACTGCTGTTTCCGCTTGCTCTCTCTGCTCCTGAACAGCGACGTGATCGGACGCGTGGTGGTCCGAAATCTTGTCCGCGTTAATCCGTGTAGGGAGGCTTTGAAAGGGGACTTTGCGTTGTCGTCCGGGGTAAGGGAATATGACTGCAAACGGACGAACTAACATTTTTTTAAGTTTTTATTTTTCTTTTGTAATAAACATGAATTATTAAACGACCCGTGGTTTGTTTTCTTTCGTGAAGAATTCCGAATAGGAAATAAAATAAAATAAATAAATAAAATTAAACGAAAACAATATTACACCAAATTTGAACTGAAATGAAATAAAATTAACGTGATTTTCAATATTATTGTGAAAAAAATCAAACATAGATGCTCATTGATTTACGGGGCATTTACAAGACATTATATCGGTGCGGATTAGCAACAAGTCCATGGAAATGTAAGTAATAAAGTAGATGCAATCGTAACTCGGTGATTATACAAGCAATAAGCCAATTTTTAGATTACATAATTTCCTTAGGACGTAAGGACGAAAGGATCTAAAATTTCTCTTATCCGTTCTACACGAGTGGAGTCCAGAATCTTTGCAAAAAAACTAATTTTTTCTCTTGATTGCACTGCTAGGGAGAGAAAAAGGTTATGTTTTCTTAACTAGCCACACCGGTTATGCGTAGAAATACTCTCTTAATGCATTTTCTATGCTTTTTATTTGATTACCGCGCTCACTTATTATACTGCCTCTGTTACCTAAATTTTTTTTCTGTTCACTAATCAATTGCCGCTCACTTATAGTAACGTATGCATTATCCTTTTACATTTATTTATTTATTTAACTTGAATCCTTCTCTATATTAACAGGGAATACTTGAATTAACTTAGAGCGCACGTCCACCGCTTGACGACAACCGACACTAGAAAAATCGGAGAAAAAATTCTGTACGTAGTTCGACTTTCTCTACCTTTTCTCCATGAGTCGGCGTTGCCAAACAATTACAAGAAGCCAAAAATATTTTGCAACATTATTTTCTATCTTATTCGCGCTTACCGTAGTAACGTTCACGATAGTGGCCGTTACGAAAAAAGCTCACAAATTAGATTTGTTTCCTACAACTAGCGTGCATGCATTTTAAAACAGGATTAAATAAATTAAATAAGAATTTCTAATAAAAACAAATTGAACTGAGAAATGAAATAAACAAATATATATAATATAATACCAAATAACTATAGAAATATACTCTTCGACGTTCTCTCGAAAGAAGAAGAATTAATCAATTCACATCTAGAAAACTAATTAAAACTATCACACTTAATGTAAACTTATGTGCATTAACTTTTAGCAGGAACACGAGTAAACAAACAAATGTAAGTGTTGTTGTTTTGTTACTAACAAGTCCTGGTACCTTGGTGGGTTAGCCCCTGCACAGTTCTTACTGAGCGACAAGAAACTTTTTATTTTTGTTATGTTATGTTCAAAAAAAAAAAAACAAAACTCTGAACGTTCTTTTTACTTACTTACCACACGTAAAGCATTAATGCTGAGACATGCCACATGGGTGAGTGCAGCAGCAGCTGCATTCGTAAGAAATTGGAATTTAAACATAAATAAATTTACTTAGCAACAAGTTTCTACTTTGCTTGTATACATTATCCTTGTGATGGGGTTTGTCATTGGCGGAGGTGTGAGGATAATTGTTGTTGTTGTTGTTGATGTTGTTGTTGTTGTTGTTAACACCTTTTCCATTTATTATTGGCTTTGAAAAATGGTTACATGGAAGCTTCAGTTAACCGAATACTGTATGCAGAGACACGATGAGTGTAATCAATACACAAACTGGTGTATATTAATAACTTTAAAATTCCTGTTGGCAAAATCTCCCTCATCTATACACAGAGCACACCCCATACACAATACTTTGTAGCAGTTTGAGACTCTTTCTAACCATATGTAGATAGCTTGCAGCTAGATTTCGAATATTTACTTCCGCCCGTATAGAGTTGTCAGAAAAGCCATGAAAACATTTTCTAATTCTGGTTAATAATTCATTTAAATCGACATGATACCGCAGATAGCAGTTACGTCATTACGGTAGTTAATTAACTTTGGGAAAAGCTTGACAACCAATATAAAATGAAAAAATCAAACTATTCTGTGCAAATGTGAGCGAACTCGTAAACTTTAAAGATCAAGATAACATGTTCGCGAACGCAAATGCTATAGAATTGATTTTTATTGTAAACTCAAAATTTTAAAGCTGATTGTCATTCACTTAATTTCATAAAATTTGAATTTTTTGTATGACCAAAAATGGGAACGCAAAAAAAAAAAAATTGTTAAACAAAAACTTGAATCTTCATCATCCGATTGTAGGCAGGCGCTAAAGCTCTTCAATTGACCCGTACACATCTTTTGTTATTTAAAATAAATTAAACATGAATACGATTTCCTGGCAGAAATAGTAAAATAATTTATGTTATTTGTTTGATTAAAAAAAAAAAAAAAAAAACTTTTCCCTCCTAAGTCGATAAGCAGGAAGTTTCATCTCAGCTGTAATTGACAAACCATTAATAGGAGTGACTCAGTTAAAAGTGGACTGGAAAGAAAAACTTTTGAAAACAAAACCTTTTAATTTCCCCATAAACTTATTAAACTAAGCTTTAGTTTTTATTTGTAATAAACTTTAAGCGAGAGATTTGTTTTTAACTTACTAATTATCTTGAAGAAAATTAAAATGAAACTAAATATATATAAAGAGAATAGAACAAGTTTTTCCATTTCGTTGAAATATAATAGAAAAAGAAAAACAATAAGTTCTCCAATTACATTCATAAATTCATTCAAGCATTGTTATCTTAGCCAATAGACTTTCGTTTTCCTTCTCTTTTATTTATTTTTTTTTTCTCTACTGTTTACTAACTTCTATTCTTTTGTCTTTTTAACATTTGAGAAGTTTTCATAATGACAGCGCGTTCACCTAAACTTTCTAAAGTAAATTGAAATAATAGAACCAAAACTTAGATTGTTATTATTATGTCATGAAATTAAATGTTGAACTTTGAAAATTTTTATTATTTTCCACAATAATTCATAAGAATCGACGCATACGATAAGACCGATTTTTTGAATTGTGTGTGTCCGCCACAAATCATATATAATTTCCTCCAAATAGAAAGCGTATAAACCAATCATTACGGATATCTCTAAAAGATAGGGTTAACCTTTTTGTTCGCATTTGTCAAATTATAGCTTCCGACTGTGAAAGCATTATCTTGAAGCTTTAAGCAACATGAAGAGTTTGTTGCATAGTTTTTCGAAGATTTTCTATTGAAGTCGAATTCTATGCGAAAAAAACACCAGGCGCGGAAGGTTGTCAATCCATATCATTTTTAGAAATTGACAAACTTTCAAACGACACCTATGGAAATTTCATATTAGTTCGCTCATTTTTTTTTATGCGCGAGTTCCAATCATTTTTAGTGAAGCCAGTCTCCCTATTTCCAGAAAAATTCACGTTTAGTGCGTCAACTAAATATTGTCTTATTTGTGGGATAAAATTCCTTACACTTTTTAACTTGAAAGATGTGGTGCAGCTTCTTCTCCCTCAAAAACAACTGTTTATCGTTGCTGATACGTACTGAGCTCCTATAGACACCGATGATGTTGAACGATTTGGGATTCCACGAAACATCAAATACCTCTCGAAAACGATTCTTGATAAACAAAAAGTGAGATAGCAAGAGATGACTGAATGCAGATGACTCTATGCAAATTGTAAGATAATTATAGAAATTGAAACGTATTTTGAGGCCTTAAAATCTTAGATAGGCATTGGGTTAATTGCGTCATCCTTGAAGGAGACTACGTCGATAAGTGAAAACGTATTTTTCAAATATAGTGGTTTTTTCCCTAAGTCCCGGGAATTATTGACCTATCTACTACCCTTAATAAAGCCTTGAGGTCTTTACAGAAAGAAACATAAAGCAAGTCCCCACTGAAAATGTCTCTTAAACAATTAAACATCTTAAGTGGAGATTGGAACCAATACAACAACTATTTCCTAAACCTTTGAAAAATATGAATAAAATAATTTTTGCTTAAGATTTCTTAGATTTTTTTTTTTCAGTGTTTTTTTTTGTTAATTTATTTATTTAATTATTTATTTAATTAATTAGTATGCTACAGAAAACTTAATGCATAACTTACGAAAAAAAAAAAAAAAAACTTAATAAAAAGAAAAAAAATGAAAAAACAAAATCTTATGAGATAAGTTCTTAACAGCGAGACTTATAACATTAATAATAAGTATAATATACTAAATATATAGTAATTACATATAAGAAGTGAATATAAATAAGTTACTAATAGGATTAAAAAGTTGTCCGAAGGATTGCCCTCTTTATACTATTAGTCGAGTCGTGCGACGGATCAATCAAATAGGCATTTTTATTAAACATATTGCAAAGAATCCGAAAAGGATTGAAAAGCTGATAATTAGTACGGCAATGAGGTAAATAAAGAAAATCATGATGCCTCGTGAATCTACCAGGAACGTTAAACGAGATGGCCTGGAGAAGGATAGGAGCAGATATAGACCCTTTAATCATTTTTGCTATAAACATTACTCCTAACATTTCGCGTCTTTTTTCAAGTGTGGGGAGATCAATAAGCTGAAGCCTATTAACGTAGGGAAGTAAAATCAGTCGAGGGTCCCAACCCAATCCCCGAAGAGCAAAAAGTAAGAAGTTTCTTTGAACGGATTCTATATGATCAATATGGATCTTGTAGCGAAAACTGTGAATTTGACTAAACAAAATTGGACGAGCTGGTGCCCTGTCTTGATTTTAGTGCTGATCTATAAACGTATCTCATCATCCTCAAACTTATCCCACACTGTGTGTGCTCTATGATCACCATAAAGGCCCTTAACTAACGTAAAACGCGTAGAAAATGTATTTTGTTATTATTATATTTTTTTTTTTTTATCTTAAAGATATTTTTCATTTTAACATTTCCAATATCTTTGATTTTTTTCAATTTTCAAACACATTGAAATGCGATTCAAGTATGTCACTGTACAAGTGCGCATATTTAAATTTGTAAACATTGAAAGAACAAAGCTTTGCAATTCAAGAAAAAAAAAAATACAAACAGAACAACGAATGGCGACTCTTTCCAAGTGCACATATGCGCACCAATTTTTTACTTTCCCTAGGTACCACGTATATAACGACCGGCTATACATATATATATATATATATATATATATATATACGTATATAATGCCAGCCATCAGCAAATATAAGAATATGTCTATGCATTAGTATGTATATGACCACAGAAGGATGTTGGCATTCACTCGTACATTCTTCCATATATATGCTGCAGCAATAAATTCTGTTATGAAATTCCGGCAATGCAGGCATGTCCCATATGGGAATTAAAAAAAAAAAAAAAAAAAAAAAGAAGAATGCAAATA
>KK351013.1:3921301-3979086 GCA_000671755.1 Glossina brevipalpis
AAATCATACAACAAAACGGTGCATATTTGACCCAAATCGGACAATCCGAAGCACGTTAAATAAAGTCCTAAAGTTCATATAAAAATAATGGATTTCTTTTTCCCCAAGCTAATATTTCTCAGCGTCAACTAAAATCGATGTAAAAAAATTAATATACGAGATGAACTAACAAAGTTCTCTACTCGTGCTAATTAAATATACGCCACAAAACGAAGGAACCACTTTCTAATGCTATTATTGGATTTGTAGTAACGAGTACTATGTATTAAAAACTCTAGCATATACAAGTAGTTGTGATCAATTCAAGATGCAAATTGAGTTTGGCATAACGTATAACTTTCCTTCTGTGATATCAGTTTCTGTTGCAAGTCTATTTTTGACAGATTATGTAATTAATCTATAAAATCGTTGTAAAAAAAATATAAAGTTGAATAATCCCAAACATATTTCAGTTTTTCTATTTAATAATAATATAAAACTACATAATGAAAGAAAATACATCAAATGTGCATTTATTTAAATTGAACTTTATAAGAAGCAAAGAATTTTAAATTTATGTTGTTACTTTTGCCTTAAGCTTTTAAAACTTTTCAACAATTTCAATAAAAAATTAGAAATCACAAATAAAAAAAAAAAGAAAAATAAAAAATAATTCCAACATACTTTTTTACTTCTCTTAGCATTTTTTTTTTTATTCTGATTTCTCAAGTTGGAAACAACCAGTTCTCTCTGTACAACGGAATAAAGTGTAAAAAAAAGAAACAGATTTAAAAGAAAAGAAAAAATGTGAATAAAAAGATAAAAGAACCGTAAAACTAAATTGTATGATCTCTCTTTGTAATGATGTAATGATGTAAGCACACAAACTGAAAACAAATCAATTATGCACTTAAGATGCCACGCTTCTAGGATAAACGTATCCATACTCACCCATACAAACAAACAAATAAACAGGTATGATTCTTCTTCCTATCGCTTATACAAAACAAAACAACAAAAAAAAGCAAATACGAAAATTACATTCGGCTGTGGTCGAATCTTTTATACTCAACGACTTTACTTAAACAAAAAAAAAAAAAGAACAACAAAAATGACATTTCTATATTCTCTAATATTCAGTGGGCGTTTTTTCATTTATTCATATTTCAATATTTATACACGAATTGTGCGTTCAGCCTTCAAACTTCAGTTCTTTCTACCGTTTGTAGTTTACTGGCAGTGGGCTATAAAGGGAATTTTTTTTGTTTTTGTTTTAAAAACAGACTTTAAGACGTGTCCTTCGGTGGATTTCCATGAACTTCGAGGAACATAAAATAATGATTTTGCCTAATTTAAAATCGATTGTGACGCTTCTTGCTATTTGCTTTTGTCGTGATATAAAAAATGCATGGCAATGCACAAATGTTCCCATTTTGAACGTAATGGAATCGGAGTAATCGCACATAGTTGCCATTTGAGTATACAATATTAGTTTGGGGAAAAAGAAATCCATTATTTTCTAATTCGAAATGTTAAATAAAATCCTGAAGTTCATATAAGATTGGATGGATTTCTTTTTCCCCAAACTAATATTGTATAAACAACGAAGAAGAGTGAAATATTTTCGGGGGTCGAAGAATGATTATTGCCTGCGTTATGTACCTGAAATTGTTATTTGTTATTAATTTTAATATAATTTTTAGCCTCACAATTTACAAAATTTTTTCTTAAAGCACTAAAAACAAATAATTGTTTAAAGTTATTTTAATGAAAATTTCTTATTTCGAACAAGACATGTGCTTAACATATTCATCGGATATTTTTTATTGATTGGTATGTGCATATGAAAATATAAACATAAGAAAATCATACTCTACAACTAAATTGTAATAGGTGGGCGTGGCAATAAAAGAACTTCCAATATCTCCGCAAACTTGAAGACAACATCTTCATCATGGTGCCAGGAGAATGTTTACCACAGAAATTACACAACCGGACAGAAGGACAGTCGGACATGTTTAAATCGATTCTAAATTTAATGCTGATCAAGAATATATATATTTTGTGGGATCTCCGAAGTTTCTTTTTGGTAGTTACAAATGAAATGACAAAATGAAATATATCCTTTACCTTCGGTTGTGGGTATAAAAAAAGTGGTAAAACTTACTGAACTGTAAGGAAATTAGAATTTTTCTATGCAAGCATTTTTCTGTTAGTAAGTGCCAACAACTGGTATGAAAAAGGTGTTTCAAATAGGAAAACAAAAATTTCTTCTTTGTATTTGCAATCTATTTGTGCACTCTAAAGAGAGCAACTTCGAATATTTTAGTCAATTTTAACTGCAACTTGACCGCAAGTCCTTACGCTTTTACAATATTTAGTTGATTCTTAATATATTGTTTGGATCAAATTTACTACAGCTATTGTAGAAAGGATTTCAAAATTTTCGACTATTTTGAAGTAGCAATAGTCCTACGCTTAGTACCGGAAACAAAGTGAAATCTCTTGGAACGGAAAAGCACTTTTAGTTGCTTGGAAATTAATTTTAATAGATCAATACAAGCCGGGCTTCAAGGGAATTCAATATGGATACTTTAGTCGCTCTCAAATGATTTTTAAACGATCATTAAAAAGTTTTTCTTTAACCGCGAAATATATTCTTTTTCCTTTGGAACTTCTTGGGCAGGAGGCTTTAACTCCGAAACTATTTTGCTATGTTTGCTTTTTACACTTTGAATAGAAAAGAAGAAAAAAGAAAGAAAGAAAATAAATTTCCCTATAAATCCTTCTTTTAAAGCTTAGAGCTCCTTTTCTGATTGTGGTCTCAGTATTTTAACGTATATGAAAAATTTTAGATTTTTTTCTCAAGCTTCAGAATTCTGAAGATGTTGAGGAATAGTTTTAAATTAAGTAAGAGCTTCACTCTTATTCGTAATACATTTATTTCGTAAGTTTACCAAGTTGTGACGAAAGACTCTTACAAATTTAATATTCTTCTGCCTTCTGTTAGTGGACTTAAAAAATGAATGGAATATTTTTTGTCTTTGTTTTATTATATGGTTCGTTCCCTCATTGCTAAACTACAAACTTTTATCAAATAAAATACTTGCTAGAGGCAAACTATTATAACGAACAATTTCTTTGCTACAATAAATACATGAAAGTACGAGGTCTGAAAATAAAATTAAAGAATACACTCGCACTGTACATGAAGATTAAAAAGAAATGGAAGAGAAAGTTGTTAAAGGAAAGATGGACTAAAATGGATTAATTGATTTTTATATTTAGCAAAAAAAACAGAGTAATGAAGAATGAAGAATACAAGTCATTACTACTTTGCAAATCACCTAAACTATTCCCCAAATCATCGTACTTCAATACAGTGGTTAAAATTCCCGGACTCCAAACTAACACTTGCAATCTTCTCTCCTATAGCAGGATATCATTCGGAAAACTTTTAATGCAAAATCGTTATGTACTAAATATCAAGTTAAAAACAAGATTTTATATTTTTACTGACATTAAAGCATTAAAGTTAAGAAGAATTACTTTAGGCTGCTCTAAGTGATATTGAAAACTTCTCTAAAAAAAGACGAGAGAATAATTCGCAAACGATTACGATTAATCATAAGATTTATTTATACGAATTTGATTGCCCAGTCTCGTATATTCACGTTTGCTTTATACAAAAGAAGACCTTTCAAGTGTAAACGATACAAAAGATACGAACTATAAAAAATTACAAAAGCGAACATAACACAAACAAAAAAAAAAGTGAAAATAACAACACCAACCCTATCCGACAAGTGCAACGACAGAGAGAAAATACAATTCAATTGAGAGAAGAATGCATTGAAATCTTTAAAAAAAAAAAACGCAAAAATAACTAAAAATAAAAATAAAAATAAAAACTGAAGAAACAGATGAAAAGCACAAAGAAAAGAAACTAAAACCGTACACACGCATACGAAAATCATAAGACAGCAAATTAGTGCAATAAAATAATAAGAGAGAGAGGGAGATGTAAGAGCAACAAAACAAAAGCTTATGGTTTTTACAAATTTAAATAAATATTCGCATAGTTATCCTACAGGGTAGGAGGTATATGAAAAAAAAAAATAAAATTTTAAATTTAAAAACCATTGTTTTATATATTTTTTCTTTATTTATTTTCTTAAATAATTTTTTTATGTCTAAAATATATCTCTTTCTAGCGTACAAAGTTCCAAAGTTAGTCGGACAGCAACAGTCGATTTTAGCCAGTCCAAAGAAATTTATTTAAAAAGAAAACACAAACCTATCTAGCAGACTTTGGATAAATTTTTCAACGAACATTGAACAGTTGAGTACTCTACGGAATTCAATTAAGCTTGTTTCATACACCACCGAAGGTGTAGCGTATATTTCGTTTTGTCGTTTGGTTTGTAACTGCCAAAAGGGAACTTCGGTGATCCCACAAAATATTCTTGATCAGCACCAAATTTAGAATCGATTTAAGCAGGTCCGTCAATTCGTCCGTCCGTCTGTTCGTCGGTGTCATGTCTGTGGTAAGCATTCTCCTGGTCGCAAAAATGAAGGTATCGGCTTTAGACCTGCAGAAACATTGGAAGTTCTGGCACGCAGGGCCAAATTGGTTAAAAAGCACACACGCAGTACGACGTAGGTGAAGATTACCATTAGTTTTGGAAGCAACAAAAAAACTGGATTTTTGTTTTTTACTCGTAAACCATAGCAGATAAAATTATAAAATTTTTCAAAAATATTATGTTAGCTATCCCGTAGTCTCTGTGTTAAAAAGGAAAGAATCGACCAAGCCCACTCGATATAATAGAATATTGAACCTTCACCTTTTTTTTTGTTGAAAATGTTTGTGACATTAAGAAATATGCTCCTGGAACCATATAAAATGTGTATATTCTTGATCAGTATGAAATTCAGAATTCACCTAAACGTATCTGTCAGTACGTCTGACCATCTGTCTGGCTACTTAACTATTTAATGCCCATGGTAAACATTCTCCTAATCGCAAAAATGAAGATATCAGCTTTGGCAGAAACATTAAAAGTTCTTTCACTGCCACGCCTATTACAATATAGTTTTCCCCCTTTTTCTTAAGATAAAGCTGATGGGTATGAAAGATTCGACCAGTATAATTTTTTTACTTGTTTTACATATATTAATGGCCGATATAGCAACTTTGATACATGTTCTCTTGTTCGCCTGTAATTTTAAGGCTTAATTGACTGATGTAACTTTTAAGAAACGAAGTTATGATTAAGTTTTATTTAAAAAAAAAAATTGGAGAAAATAAAACTGTTTGACATTTGCATACGAACTCGCTGTTCAATCTATTTCAGAAGAAAATTAATAAATTATTAGAGTAAATTTGCTTATAATCCTGGTAACATAACGTAACATATTGGACGCATACGAAATGCATGTACCTGTTAGTAACGTAGACAGGTTAAAACGTGAAGATCTTACTATGATTTTACATTACTTCGCGGAGAGACTACGTTTCTCAGGGGGTAATTTTATAACTTGTAGACTATTATTATCTACATTAAAATACAACTCTGTAAGAGATTGTGATGGTACTTTTTCTTTATTTTTTTGTGCTAAATACTTAATATTTAATAACGGTAACACGAAGAAAAAAGGAAAAATTACCGCCATAATCTTTTACAGAGTTGTATTTTATCGTACAAAGTAGCAGTCTACAAGTTATAAACTAATCTCAAAGATCTTTGATCCGGATGTCAAAATATGAAAATCTTTTTAAAAGAATTTATTTATTTGTTTCATTTAAATTCTCTTTTTAAATTGAAAAACTCGTCGTGTCTGCAATGTTTTACTGTTATCTATGATGAATTTTTTTCCAAAGGCAATCACTAATATTTGAAATTCATTAAAACTGATATGTGGACTAGTACCAGCCATCCTTGAAATTCAATTTTGTCTCTCGATATTGATTTGTTTTTTATTCAAGTTAATTATAATTTCTCTTACCAAATGTAAAACGTGTTTGTGGCAGTAAAAAAAAAAAAAACAGTTTATAAAATTCATATGATTTCTGGCTGTGTCGTGTTAAATGCAATAAACGTCAAATAACCAATTGGCCATTAATCACTACTAATAGGTGGAATTTCGTTTATACAGTCGTTGATTTGAACATATAAGTGATTTTAACTTTTTTTTTTTCTTCGCAGAGTAAGTAACCATTTTTTAATTCACAATATTTTCCGGCAAATTTACTGCAGCCAACTTGACACCATCCCACCTGGCTGGAATGTGTTGTACACATTGACATAAACCATTCATCGTCGGCAATGCGAGATGACGATGATGATGATGATGATGGAAAAAAGTCATTGCAATCACTGTTAAAATGACAAGTATTATCAATTTGAAGGCAACAAAAAAGAAACAAAACGTTAAAAGTAAAAAAAAAAAAAAAAAAAATGAAAATAAATGTTAAACTAAAAATGAGAAAAAATCCATTATGTTTACGTATTGAGCGATATGATAAATTGATCTTTAATATTAAATGACATCGAAAACCCGGGAAAAAGAAAACAAAATAATTCCAGCGAAAACAAGAAGTGAACAGAAACTGTGCGATTTAATAAAAAAGAATGATTGTAAGCAGTCAAGCACAATGAGTAAGTAATGGTGGATAGATCCGATAGAAAAGTATATTGACATATTGTCCAACTTGTGGCACTGAGCTGATAATTCTGACACATATCGATCATATTTAAATAGAAATAAATTAAAAAAGTAAATAAACTAAAAAAAAGGGTGAAGATTGGGGATAAAATAATCTAAAAATCCAGCGTCAAACATTTATTTTTTCCACAGAGTTGCAGTCAAGCACAGTGAGTAAGTAATAGTGGATAGATCCGATAGAAAAGTATATTGACATATTGTCCACCGTGTGGCACTGAGCTGATAATTCTGACACAAATCGATCATATTTAAACAGAAAGAAATTAAAAAAGCGCACCCCAAAAAAGGCGAAGATTGGGGATAAAATAATCTAAAAATCCAGCGTCAAACATTTATTTTTTCCAAAGAGTTGCAGTTTTTGTTGTCCAATTCTTAGATTTAGTTGCAACATTCTTCATTTACTTTTTAAAGATTTTTTTATATTGTTAGATAATCTAAAAATTATTGAGCCTAATAATAGAAACTGTTTTGTTTAATCCAAGTGACCATCCCCCGTGATTACGAATTAGATGTATTCATTGAATATTTAAATCTTCTGATTATCAGGAGTTTCTTTAGGAATTTTTCTGTTATTTTCTTTTGTACAATTCACTTCCTTTTCTGCATCATCTAACCTTATTATTCGTTTACAAAATAAATCAAAACTTTAAAAATTACTTTCTATGCTTCTACACCTTATAGTAGCTCGTATATATAAATTTAAATTGCAATAACTTTCATATATTTGCTCGTTTATAGGCGCACATATTTCTGATTCTTTATTTAAAAAAAGAAAAAGAATAAAAAACTAAAAAAAAAAAAAAATGACAAAGTGTCATCGGTTCAATTTATATTAAATAAAATTTGCATATAAAGCATTTTTAGTTTAACGACAAACAGACAGGGGTTAACTACATGCAAATGTGCATTAAAAATTACACACATTGATATACATTGCTATACATTGTATCTTCCTGTGCATATTTTTTGTAAAAAAATAAAATTTAAAACAAATCATTTACATAGTGATGATGTAAATAATAACGAAAGGGTGAGTTTTATTAGTCACCCGACTTGATTCGAATCACACACACCCTTCAACAAAGCTGAAGAGTATATTTCATTTTGTCATTTGGTTTGTAACTACCAAAAGGAAACTACGGACACCCCACAAAGTATATATATTCTTTGATCAGCATCAAATTTAAAATCGATTTATGCATGTCCCTCTGTCCTTCTGTCCTTCTGTGTTAAACATTCTCCTGACCACAAAAATGAAGATATCGGCTTCAAATTCGGCAGAAATATTAGGAGTTCTTGCCCGCAGAGTGGTATAGAAAATGGGCCAAATCGGTCAAAGAACACGCTCACAGTATGGCGTAGACTAAGAGCACCTCTGTTTCCGGTAGCAAAAAAAATTGATTTTTTTTGCTTAATACTCATACACCATGGCAGATAGAACTAGAAAAATTTCCTAAAATGTTGCCAAGTATATTCTCGCTCAGTAAGTATCTATCGATACGTCTGTCCATCTGCCTGGCTGCTTAATTATCTAAAGCTATAGTAAACATTCTCCTGGCCGCAAAAATTAAAGTATCGTCTTCGAATTGCATTCATTAATTTTCATTGCCCACCTATAACAAATTAGTTTTTTAACATAAGGTTAGTTGGTAGGTATTAAAGATTCGACACAACCGAATATTAACTTTTTTAATTATTTTTATTGATATAAACTTGAAGTTCATTAAGTTTTCAATCACTCGCACTTGCATATTAATTCAAGTAAGCAAAGCCAAAAATATATGTCAATATTCCCAATTTTATTTCACTCAAAAAAAAAAAAAAACCGAAAAATTATAGCTGGGCGAAGCGAACTATTAAATACCCTAAACTACTTTTTTATATGGTAACGGATGTTACAAATAAGCATATAAGAACCAAGCCTACCACAAAGTCTACTCCAGAGGATTTCAAGAATACCGATTACCAACTGGCCAAGGAAGGACCAGTAAAGCAGCGTTCGGCGTATGGCTCTATGAAAAATGATAGCGGGAAGATCACATGAATTGTAACTAAAAAAAAAAACAGCAATTGAAATCATTGTTCTTTACAAATATTTATCATATTAATGGAGTAAAACAAAGGAAAAATAAAACAAACAAAAAATAATTTCTATAATTTTGAATTATTTCCATATCGCGTTCGATGCCAAATACGTGAGTGCTTCAAATGTTATCAAAATATTTCGAAAATTGTCGAAGTCGAACACAAGAAATCGCACGTAAACATCTGGCAGACACTTTTAAATAGATTTAGAAACTGATTTTGAATTGATCATATCGATTAATAAAAGAAGGACGAAGATTGAAGTAAAATTTTTTGGATGTTGGAGAGATCCGAATATGTTTAATATATGCTCACTACAAATGGTGTAGGATATAAACATTACTTGACTCTCACAATAAAAACAAGAAGTAAAAAAATTATATTCGGTTGTGTCGAATCTTTTACACCCAACACACCACTTTTATCTTACAAAAATGGGGAAAAACTAAATTACAATTGCAAATTTCTCCCGTGGGGAAGAATTCAAAAAATAGCCTCATCTCCTTAGAAATAGATTTCTACATTCATTCAATACACTGAATTTTTTTTTAAATTTTTAATATGGCTCATCTTCACTCAGGGGATATTCCTAGACATGTAAAAATATGCAACCTAGGACATTATATTTGCGAGCGTTCTCCGAAATAATTCTTTCTAACGATTTTCATCGAAAAATCGAGAATCCTTTTCATAGAACGACTTTCTCACATATGCCATAGAAACTGCCATAAAAATTATGACTACATTTTGAGCACGAATATACATACAAAAACGGAAATCGAAAGACGAAGCATCTAAGGCTTAGTATTGTTTTCATATCTTCTGAATACGATTATTATTATTATTATTATTATTATTATTTATTTGGATCAAACAAATAACCTCTAGGGTTAACAAAAAACGATGAAAGCTAGCACCTAAGATTTTCGTTTTTATTTTCCTAAAAGAAATGGATTAGATAGTTAGTCTAGTTGTTTTAATAAAATTAAAAATTTGATTGATATTATTTTCGCCAGACACTTGCAAGAGATCCGTAGGATTAAATGCCTCAAATACGAGTTTTCGAACTGTCACAGAGAATATGACCACATATTTGACAATTTCTTTCTCTAATTTTGTCTCTAATTTTTCCTGGGGGTATATATATTTGAAAGTTCATCTTTTTCATTGTGTCGTCCGCAATTAATAATTTCGAAGCAATGAATTTGACTACTAGATCGGCTCACTCTTTTCCCAGGAGATCAATATGATTTGGTACTCAAAAAATTTTAAAATTTTATCTTCATACGTAAGTGGTAACGGTATTCCTTACATTCTTAATAGTATATTTCAATTTTATATTTAATTTATATATCAATAGTATTCCAAATTATATTATGATGATAATGTTTTGCTTGATTTGAGTTTTGTTTGATTTTATAAGTCATCTTACTGGCTTGAAATAAATATGAATATAAAAATGTTCTCCTTAAGTATATTTTATTTCCGAAGCAAAGTTATTTCACAAAATAATTTATTTACATGTATTAAAAAATGATGTTTTAACATTGTTGGGCAGTCAAGGGCAATCATGTAAAAATATTTTCAATTCAAATTCACTTACATTTCATTTTCATTTGCATTTATATTGCATTACATTGCGAATACATAAAATGTTATTCTCTTTTATTAAAATCTCTCTTTTATTAATGCCGATCTCTGATGTTTATGTGTGTGTATACGCAAACGGAAAACAAACATACTTATAGCACTCTAATGAGTTAATTTTATGCTTAGATTGCATACAAGAGAGATTCTTACGAATGTAGTCAGGCAAGTGCGTCTGTTTGTGTGAATGCCTGCTTGCATGCGTGTGTGTGTGTGTATGTGTGTGTGTCTGGAAGCGAAGAGCAAGTAGAAGTATTTGTTAGTAGTTTTTCTTATATTTTCCTTCTTTTTTTTTTTTTCTTCTTCTAAACAGTAAAGAGACGGCAATCGGCAACCACAAGACTGACTACTGCTGCTACTGCTTTACGTACGCGTACTAAGCATAAAATGTGAACAAAATTACCACAGTTTTCTACTCGGGAGGCAAATTGACTCAAGAACTAATTTTAATTAAAGGATTTAGATGGGGTAATTATACGCAAAAAGGCTTCGATGTCATTTGGCGGGCCTTCAGTACATTCACGTTGTTATACAAATTGCAGCAACAAGACGCCCGTTTTTTTTTTTTCTTTTCATTCGAGATGTGCACAGTGCAATAAGATTTTAAAAAAAGGAAAAACATGGATAACGATAAATAGAGAAAGAAAAAATATAAGAATGAAGCGAAAAAAAAAAGAAAAAAAATGGAAAGGAAGTCAAGTAAACTTTCATTAAACGCTTGAGTGCTTTATAGTTTAAAGTTGAGAGCACTTCAAGCTATTTTTACAAATTTATTTCATTAGTTATGCGCGATAATAGAACGAATTGACTGACAGACGAAAGAGAGACAGACGAGCAGACTGTTAAATCTTAAGTATAGATAATGGAAATTTTATGGAATTTGATTGCAACTTAATAAACTGCGCTAAAAGAAACTACAAAAAGATAAGATAAATATTAGCATCACCTTATTATAAGTTGCCTAAGGGAAGATAAGTTTATGTTCGTTTAAATTAATAAAACGTATAAGTTTTGCATAGTGGTTGGGCGATAACGATAAGTATTATTAAAATTTGTTAATTTCTGATACTTAATGACAGAAGAAGATCAGCTATTGAAACTGAATCAAAAAAAAAAAAAAAAAAACATCTTTTTTCATTTTACTGTTTAAAATTTCGAAACGAAATAACTTTCAACTAAAATAAAGAAATAAGAGGTTTCTTTCTTTCTTTTTTCAGTTTGAAAATATTTATAATTAAATTTACTTTAACATCAAATTCTTTGTTTCGTATTCCTTCGAACAGGGTAATTTTATCTTCCTTGTCGATTAATAGATTTTTTTCCCTTCTCTCTAGTGTTACAAAGCATATTATAATGACATCATTGGAAGCTTCTTCATTTTCACTTGAATGAATTGATGATTAAACCGGCTAATGGTAGCGACACGTAGAATCGTTCTATGTGATTATGCTTTGAAACGAAATTTCTTTTAACTTTTTCTTAGAAAAAAAAAAAAAATAAAAAGTGATAGCATTGTCAACAAAGTCAAACATTATAAAACTGCTTACCCATAAAACCCAACAGCAAAGAATTTCGCTCACCAGAGCTATCAGTGCCAAGACGGATACAGCAGGGGAGCCGCCCGTTGACATCGTGGCTGACAGGAGACACACAGGAAACGATGCAATATGCCGATGCCTTTTCGGAACTGGGAGCTAGAATTGCTGATCTTATTGAGATGATGGGAGGCAACCGATGCAGTATCCATCAATCGCCGTGAGATGGATATACTAGTGACGCTTCACAAAAACGCCACACAGGAGATAAGTTTATGCATAAAAAGGCTCATAAAAAAACGTGACTAAGGATAAAGAAGCCACAAGAAGTTAGTCAAGTAGTAAAGGAAAATTGAATTGAAAGGGCGCAAAAAGTATGATGGGTTACGCAAATTTGGCGAAGATGTCTATGCGATTAAAAAATCAAAAATGGCGAAGCAAATGCTAAAGTTGAAAAAGACTTGTGACAGGAATCCAATGAAATATAAGAAGAAAATCGGTAATCTACCAGGCGGAAGGGCAACAAGCTAGCTCCATGGTAATGAAAGGATAATTGCGATCAACGCAATAACGGATAAAAAAAGCAGTTGAGTATCTCTAGAAAAACAAAAAAATAAACTTAAACGCTATAAAAGTCTTAAGTTTTTCTCAAGTACGCAGTTAGTGTAAGTGAATCCAACGCCAATCAGGTGCTTTAAATACCTACATTATGGAATCCTAAACGAAGTCATAAACATAGCCAGATCAACGCTGCAAGGTCAGCCTAATGAAAGCCGGAATTAGTTGAATGATGGTCACTATTGGTAATCCAAGAGAAAGACTCCTACTCGCAAAGGTGGTACAATCGGTGATAATGTATACAGTATCCTTAATGGAGAATGCTCTCCATAGCTGCACTTACATTGGGGATATACATATGTTAGTGCGACTACCTAGACCGCGGGTATGTATCATCTCGCAAGCTTTAGACGTTTCTCTCAAAGTAATATTTAGCGTTCTAGTTCCCAGAGGATTACCCTCAGACATGGAAGGGACTTTGGTGCGGTGAAAGTTAAACATAGACATTAATCTTTCCCACGGTTTAAAAAAAGAACACACACACAATAACGTCACCAACAATGACGTCAAACATGAGAGGACTCAAAGCTACCACAAGAAGCGCGATATCAATGGTAGTCACATGGCAAGCCCACGGTTGTTCGCTTTTCGGGTGATGGCGCATGCGGTGCATCGTCTCAGTGCCCTTAGGCGGATAAGCGGTTTCCAACTATATCGGAGGAGGCAGCCCTGATATTAGCAGGCTTGATTCCGGATGATGTCTTGGCGGATGTGATGCGAGATATCCACGAACACAGGCAAATCGGTGTGTTACAACGGAACGCTCTCAAGAAATAACGCTTGTCCTCAATCAGCAGGTGGCAAACGTGCTGAGAACATGTCGCAAGTCACTGCTGCTTTCGAAGTTATCTCGCGAAAATGACCGAGCTTTGTAAACCTGGTAGAGGATGCCGAACGCGTAATGTTACGCTGTCCGCGATTTGTGGTATACGGTCGGCCTAGATGTGGACTTCATGAGTTGTGCAAAGAAACAGCTCCAACTAAATTTAGAGCACACACAGGTAATCATTTCTTATGTACGTAAGCCTTCATACGATAAAAATTTGTTATGTTTGTTCGTATATTTATAACGAAAATAAGGGAAGAATAGATGTTCGAGAAAAAAAAAAAAAATTAATCATACTGACTATGTCAGTATGTAAACCATCAGAGAAAAGGTATATTTTTTCCATCGAAATATTTAAGCCACATATTTTATATTTTCTGTTAACCGGAAAGCACTCTTCAAAAATGTATAACTGATCGCTTTATTGCGGGTACGTTGACCATTTTATTTCGATAGGGGGAACAAAAAAAAGCGCCGAATGAAACCATGAAATATGATTTACAATGGATTTGTGGCTGGTTGTGTGTGTACAAGTGAATATTTGTGCCGAAAAAATTACGTTTATGTATGCGTGTGTTGGTGAGCATGTAACCAACACAATAACAAAGATTTATGGACCAAAAGGAAATCGCATTTGGTGTTCGTGAAGCGAACGGAAACTGAACCGTACTATGTTTTATTTATTTCTCTTTCATCTTTTTTTATGGTACACTTGTCTTTTACTCTAACTACAGTAGTTTGTTAAACTTGTTAATTCTCTCTGTTAAACTAGGTGAACGCTACACATTCTGAGAACAAGCGAAAAAGAATTAAAAAAAAAAAAAAAGGAAAAACTTTCTTCTTCTTATTATTATTATTATGTTTTCATGTGTGTAACAAATAAACACTCGCTATGTTGCATACAAATTATTCTGTTAAAAACGAATTAAGATAAACACAAAAGGAGAGAAAAACAGAAAAAAACACACTTTTTGTTTAATTAACTGCTATTGTTCCTTCTTAAGGGTATGTATTGCTGCTGTAATCATGGCGTATTGTTAATGAAATTCCTCTCTCTGTCTCTCTGTCTCTCTCTTCATTTTACTTTTTTTTTTCTCAACTGGCTTCATTAATTTTATCATTCACCATACGATAGATGTTCGTCACCATTACCAATACTATTATGAAACGCAACGTGTGTGTGTGATATGAGAGCAAAATATTTTCCTATTTAATCCCCTTGTGCATGCGTTTTTGTAGAAGTATATGTTGTTTCTCTCTATGTTGACAGCTTAATGTAATTCATTGTGTGAGAAAGCAATTGCTACACATATACGTACGAACGTACACGTACGTACGTATTCCCTAACTTGCGTTGTATTCCTTGTTTTATTAACACAAAAAAAAGTTCTAATTTAAAATTGTTTGCTAAATAATTCATAAACATTCACACATGTGCACATGCATGTAATGGTTACGGTTGTATGAGGAACAAAAATGTTAAAAAGTTTGATTTTAATATCGACTTGAATAAGAAACTTTCTATTAATAATTCAAATATTTTTTTTTTTTTCATGCTTCATATATATAGAGAAAAAATAATTTTCATTACTTCTCTCTCTATCTATCACTTATGTGCACGACGACAACGAGCTACCTAAAGGAAAATTTTAACATAAAATACGATTTTGATATTTATTCCGTTGCCAGCAAACTAATACGTAATCCGTCGAAGTCTCATAAAGTACTTTTCAATCTTTGCTTCACTGATGTATCAGCAACAACAACAACAACAACAATAACAAGAACAACAACAAAAAGAAAATCTAACAACAGCTTTCGTCCCATCAGATAACCTAGAGTGAAGTATATGAAGTGTTGCCCTGTTAGAGACATTCAAACACATATAGACATGAACAACACGTTTATTCCATCCAACGATGTTTGCATAAGTGCATGTGCATCAGTTTTAGCACATTTGTGTGTGTCACACTCAATATGTCATCCATTGGCGGATAGCTGACTGCTAAGTGTTGTACGGTACGCTGAACATGTTTTTTCTATTTAGTCGTTTTTTTTTTGTTTTTTTGTTTTTTTTTTTTTTTTTTTGATTTTTTTTACAATTTTGAATTTTCAATTTCAATCTTTTTTTTCTTCTTTTTATACATATATTTGGCCTTATATTACAAATTTCTCTATTGATCGTTCCCAAAAACATTTTTAAAAAGTAAACGTTACGTGTTATTGATTGCTTGACTATAAATCATCAATTTTTATTGGATTTTAGAACGATGCAAAAAAAAAAAAAAAAAAAAAAAAAAAAAAAAACAGAAAAATACAAAAAAATAAAGAAAAACAGAAACGAAAAAGTGAAACGTTTACATTTCTAACAAAATTGTTCGTATACTCTTCTGCAAATGCAGTTGCTGTAGGTAGTAGCGTACACACATTTTTTACTTTTTTTCTTACTTTAAGAATAAACTACGAAATTTAGTCTATATATATCTTAGACTTTTTAGAAATAATTTTAAACCTTTTGAATCATTTTTGGTAAAACACATAATTTACTTAAGTACTTTTCTTTGTATTCTTCTCTTCTGAAATCCAACAAATCTCATATTAGTTTCCTTTGCTAGCGGTTTACTATCAAAAACTTTTACTTCTTCGCTTCTTTTCTTTAAATTCCTGTATTTTTGTTTTTAAAGTTTTCCCGAGTTCTTATATATATGTCATTGACAACAATAAAAGTGTACTCGACAAATTTATAAAAGCAATATCTTGAAAAACTTCTTCGTACATTTTGTTGTTTTTCTCTTCTTTCATTAAACGTATTTTTTTAGTTTTTATAACCATCATGTAACCACCACTACGCCATTTAGTCTTTTAGCTTTTCCACCTGCGTCCACTGAACAATGATGTACAATATAACAAATAAGGGAAATGAAAAGCAAAATTTTATACTTAAACATTTATACAGTGAACATTGTCCTCAACGAATCTTCCTTCTTCTTTTGACTTACTAGACAAGAAGTATTCGATAAGTTTAAGTCATATCGTTTTTGGGTTAAAAAACCTGAACGATTTCAAAGGAACTCAGAAAGCGTAAACCTTTAATGTTTTTTAAAAGAATGGAAGGCATTACGGTTCGTTTCTCACTTTTTCTTTTTAAATTATTGAATCTAAGTGATGATTTCTATTAGATTTTGATTTAAGGGGCAGAGAATTTCTAAAAGATGACTTTATAAACAATTAGAACTTGCTAAGATTTCTAACATGTTACGGTGTTTGTTCAGTTGAATCCTTCGATGTGCTCTAATTAAGAGTATTCACTGCCTATGCAAGTCATTTTAGAAATAATTGTGTAATTTACTCAAAAATTTTAACTCCTCGATGGTGTATAGGAAACATTCCATTCTTAGTGTGTTTTGTGTTTAAAACTTGGAATGAATTAAATTAAAATAAGCTACTTGAAACCAATTCCCATGAAAATAATTTTTGTTTATATGAATTCTTCAAAAAATTTTCTTTCTTCATCGAAGATTTCCTAAGTGTGAGAAAAATTAAAATTTGGACCGTTACGGTTAACTAAAATCGAACATTGAATACTTTACCCTTTCATTTAATACAATTCTTTAACTATTTTCATCATAGAATACTAACAGTTATACCTCGTTGGGCATATGAAAGCTTATTTTCCATGACAACTTGCCTTTAAGATGCTACCAAAATAACTTAAAAATTTGTATCATTTTCTTAAATTCACATAAAATAACAACTTACATCTGGAGAAATAGTTCAGTCTTAAACTATATTCAAATAGGTTTTCTTTTTGTTAAAGTAAATGCGATAAATTCATTTCGATTTTAATTTAAGGCAACAGCTTGCGATAGCATTTCATTTCTTTTCCTAAAATTAATTTATATGAATATATTCCCTTACATAATATATTAATATGCTTAGTTCTTATTCATTCTTCTATGTATTCGTTACTCATAAATTTCACTGTATTTATGTTTACAATTGTAACAATAAAAGAAACAGGTGACGTACTTGTCTTAAACTAAAGTTAAGTAAGAACATTGTTTAGTTGTTTTGTGCTTTTGTATTTTTAACAAGACAATGCACACCATAGCATAACGTAACGCTATAAATTTTATGTTGTATCGTAAGCTTCGCCCAAGCCAATATACTCAGCTAAAATTAACTCAAAAAAGGGCTGAAGGGCTGAAGGGTTGAAAGAAAAACTTTCCGACAAAGTTTTCTTTGTGTGCAGGACTGACTCTATAGAGAAATTGTAAACAAAAAATAAATGAATGAAATTTTAAACGAGAATCAAAACTGAGAAAAAAAAGATTTACGGGACGTATAAGCAATAGAAATAAAACAAACGATTCATACGCACTGCAAATATCTGTTACGGTTTGTAGAACTTAATCAAGAACATTGTGATCTCATTATATGTTAATGAGAACACAATATTTGTGTTAGGCTTCATTGCTTTTTGTGTGTGTGTGTGTGGGTGTGTGTGTTCGTACTCTCTCTTTGTTTAAAGAAACTCTCTCTGTTAGGTACATAATAAACAAAATTTAAATTAATCAAAGAGAAACCACCACACAAATTATGTTAATTTATCAGTGCTTTTGTAACATTTTTGATTATTTTGATTAAATCGAGATCCTCAAGAGATCTGGGATGCATTGAAAAAAAATTTTCAAAAGTTGAATTTAATTTCGGCATTTATACACTTATTTAAGCTTAGACGGCCATGTGCTCGGAAATTTGAAAGTTTTCCTTACGGAAATGTTAAAAACAATTTTTAAAAAAAGATCTGCAAAAAAAAAAACACGAAAGCGGTTATAGATATACGATATACGAGAAGATTCCCGTCATTAACCCATGACTTGTAGCAGGCGCTAGTCTTTCTAAAAGTCTAGAAAAGAAACAGACAGAAAGAAACAGAATGCTTTCAAATTTGTAGTAACGCTAGGGCATTCAATTTCTTTTTTTCTTTTTTTCTTTTTTTTTAGAGAGAGCACATAAAAGCAATATTAATTTTCTAACTCAATGAATGCAATACCAATGCATGTACATAGTTTGCTTACGTACATTCTGGTGTTTCTTTTTTGCCTTTTGATACCTATGCTGCTTACATATGCAAATTTATCAAACATTTTCTTTTACATTTCGTTATACATTTTTTTTTCTCCCAAGTTTTTACTATATTTGTAATAAATACATAATATCCCATGTGTGATATTATTATGATTTTTCTTATTCTTTGTTCAAGCTTTTTTTTTTTTTGCTAACGATAGCATCAACGAACCTTACATACATCTCATCTGTGCGTAGTTTTTTTGTAAAGAATGCAGAAAAAACTTACACATGTTTTCTGTCATGTCGTTATTTTTTCAAATTTTTCCAAAGATTTCAAATTTTTTTGCAGTTACAGGAATTTTTTTTTTTTTTTATTCTTCTTTTTTCTCCTTTTTTGTCGATTGACATTATTTATGTGTATTAAATTAGTGTGTGCATAGTTTTAGTTTTAGTTTTTTTTTTCTCAATTGCAACAAATACAAAGAATAGAAGAATTGCTTAGTTAAAGTTATCCTCAATAAAGTGCCGATACCTATTAAATTATAATTGAATTTACATCTTAATCGTATGGTAAATGAAATCAAAATATATGTAAACTCCTTAGGGCACACATTTATCAATATCAATCACTCAATCCATTTGATCATTGCCCAAGAGAAATATGGTAGAAAATGACCTAAAATGTCGAAACGAATAATGAAACCATTAAAGCGATTAATACACTTTTAAAATCAGATAAAACTTTCGATTAGACAGATAATTTGATTAAAGCAACGCTTACATTAGCAATTGAGCAATGGAGTTTTTGAAGAATCTGATATCACTTTGAAAATGCAATAAAAATGGCAGAATATATCAGAAAATATTGTAGTGTAGTATTAAGGTTTCAAAGTCCAGGAAAGCGCTACATTACATCATCAAAAATAAGTCGTCGTAGAACATTGAAACCTTGTTGATGTGATAGAACTTACATTTATTTCTTCGTTCTTTTAGCGAGAGGGGGTGAGGGGGGGGGGGGGGGGGGGGGGGGGGGGGGGGGGGCAAGGATGTGTTTGGAGGCATCCGAAAAACGGATCTACGTGGTCATAACCTCCCACACTGAATGTACACATTTCCGATAAGCTTCAATGCATAAAATTACATGAAAATATTTCGAAAAATTCGCCATATGAGCTGAGCACGTAAATAAGTGGATGGATATGGGATAAGGAGAGAAACAGAGACAAGATTACATTGATACAGAAAACGATTATTAATCAATTAAGAGAACAAAACTTAAGTGTATGCTATTTTCGTGTCCATGCTCACATGCATTCGCACAAATCTAATACACCTTCGCCCACAAAATATCTCCCAAGTTGTAAATATGACGTGCGTTTGTAATTAGCAACTCTAGTGAAAAAAAAATGCATTAATTTGATGCTATTATAGATGGATAAATACAGATTTATCATTGTTCAAGGAATATGGCCAACGGTTCTGCCTCTCTTAAGTGAAATTTGCTTATCATTATTTCTTTGTCAGTCTCCTACGGAAAAGCCAATGCATTTGGAACATGATGATTTATGTACACGATCCCAAGAGTTTACTAAAGGAAAATAAAGGGTTTTAGAGGCACCTGCTTTGTAAACACCTACAATACGTGAATGTGAACACATACGTTGTAATTTTATTTAATATATTTTGTTGGTTCGTTTAATTTTTAATTTGTAAATTTTTCAAGTAAATCTAATGTCATCGTTTGTTTAAGCGAATTTCCCTTTCATTTTCACATTTCTGTATGGACTAGGATTGTTGGTTAAGGAAATTGTTTTAAGGAAAAAGTTGGAAAAAAATGTATGTTAAGCAAATAACTTATATTTACTTCGTATACGGAATATTTCCATATATATGTGGAACTAATCGCACATATGTACTTCATATCTGTGTAATTCGTTATCCGTTTTGAATTGGGATTTTTAAAATTTAAACTCGAGTTTGTAAAACGTGGTATGAGATGGGATGGGACAGACCCAAATCGATTCAAAATTAGTTTTTAAGTCTTTGGATCCGTTCGATTTCTATTCATTAATTTTTGCGCTCTCGTACAGGTTCATTCGGAACATACGAATGAGAGTTGCTAGACATGCTGAGACTTAAGCCCGAACGCTATTGAAAATGAAATGGATCTGCTTGACTACTCCGCATACAAAACCGTGTATTAATTTTTTGATTTTCATTAACAATCTACAACAATTTACCTGCCAATTGAAAGCGACTTATTTCCATTTTTTTCCGAATCAATATATTCGACAATTCGCTGTGTCTGTATATATCGCATTTAAGAGTACATCTAGTAAGAATGCTTCGTTATCTGCAGCAAATCGACTGTATCATTTTGATAGTCACAGTTAAAGTCTTTATGTATAAAGAATGGTCTCCTAATCTCAATCATAAGTTTACTAATCATCATTCATATTCATATTTAATTTTAAATTAATTATAATATTTTTAATAAACTAATAAAATAACAAAATATAATACTTTTAATAAAATAATAAAATAAGTTTAGTAACTAAATTATATAAATTAAACTCGCACGGATAATCGATCTACATATTTTATATTATTTTTAATATTTTTAATATGCATTAGGGTTTAATAAACGAATTAGATAATATATAAATAACCAACGCCCATCATACAATGCTCTAATTTAAAAACATGGTTATATAACATCAAAAAAAAAAAAAAATTTATTAATTTAAAAAATAGCATCGGCTACGAGTCATATTTTCATATAACAACTTTTTTAAATAAAGTCTTTTTATAGAGAAAGGTCGTAAAACTAGTTCGATCCAAACCATTTGGGCTAAAAAACGCGACTGTTACAATTCTCGTCATCGTTTTCGTCATTTAATTGATCCGTTTGAAACTCTCAGAAATGGAATCTTTTCTCCAATTCCTCTTTCAAGGGCTTCTTCATTTTTCACCTAGTTTCTCTTTCCAGGTTATAAAGTTAATAGTTTAGAATTTTGAGTTGAGTTTAACATTTTTACTTAACAAAAATTTTCAAGTGTAAAGTCGAGAGTCGAATGTCAACTAACTAACTTAACTAACGATTCTTTCATAATTAAAATTAGAAAATTTGCACAATCACTTACACATTCCCCTCCTCACATCGTATAAAGACACGTATTGTGTATACGATAGTGTATATGATCATTATATGGTTGGAATGTAGACCTTCAGTTAGTCTTAAAATTGCAAATCGTACTAAGCAAAACGACTGCTAACAAATATAAACAGCGACTGGGTACAACTTCCTTTCATTTTAAACTTCATCGATTATCTTTACAGTTATGTTAATCGTTCGCCTTACATATGTAAATAAGATACGGGAAAAATTCAATGAACACTTTACATAATGTTATTAACATTAGCTCAGGCAAATAGGAATAAAATATTTTACAGAAATGCTTTCTAGCAACGTGACAACTGTAAAAAGAGAGAATGTTCCTTCAAATCTCTTGTATTCCAGCAATTTATATATAGCAGTGACAAGACAACAAATTGAAATGAAATAAAATTTATTTAGAATAATTTATTTCAATTTCGATATACGTACCCAGTCTTAAATGCTTAAATCAATATAAGCTTTTTTTTTTTAACAAAAGATTTGGCTTTGTTAAGAAATTCATTACCTGTAAATAAATAGAAAAAAAAAAAAAAACTATAAATAGTAGTTACAACAGTGGTTGTTTTTTTAAATCCAAACATATAAATTTGTTTTTTTTATAAAAAATTGCTCAAAAATTGTAATCGAAAACAATTTTTCGATTGACCACAAAAATATGTAAAAAGAAAATAAAAGACCAGAAAATGCATAAATTTTCAGAGAAAATAAAATAAATGATGTAAAATCAATTTTATGAGGAAGAATTTTTTGCACATATGCACTTACTTGGATAGAAAAAGAAAAGACTAAAAATTGCCCAATGATATGCAATGTACAAGAAACATAAAAAAAACAAAACATCTATTCGAACTACAACACAACTAACAAAACAATCAAAATGTATAGAAGAAAATGCAAATCTGTTGAAATTGTTAAGCAACTGAGACGTAAAGAGTAAATTACTATAAAATCTATTTAAAACCGCACACCTGAGTTTAAGACAATTGAAAACAAATTGTTCATAAGATAAAAAGATAAAAAGATAAAAAAAAAAAATTCACAAAAAGGCAAAAAAAAAACCCCTACACCGAAGGTACTTCGTAAATGTAATGATGGTTGGCTAAGCAAAGATTACATACTTTTAATTACTACTATTTTATTTATTTGTGTATTTATTTATTTTTTGTTAAACTTGCTACAATAATTTAAGGGATGAAATTTATCTTTTATTTATTTTTACATGCTGGCCTGGCCTGGCCATGGCCATGTGTACTCTCTCCTATCCATTGTTGAAAAAAGCATCAATATAAACACATTAAATTTATTCGTTTTAATAAATTCGAATGTGTGTCACATTATACGCCAACAACAACACAAATATACATGTATGCTTGCATGAAAGCCTAATAATATATACTCACACATACACGTATGAACGAACATTCATGTGGTCAGCGTTTAGCCAAAAAGCAATTTATTGTTAACAATATAAACGCTCTGCTTGCCATAGCTTAAGTCATTGCTAAAAGACATTGTATATGTGTTTGTGTTTGTGACCTAATTGTGAAGACTTTCACCAAACATCCAAACAAGTAAAACAAACTGTTAAGAATTTATGTACTCATTTTCATTTTTTGAAAGTTTTCGTCGTACATGTGTTTGCGTGTCTATGTAATGTATACGATACGCTGCTTTAACCGCACAACTACCAAAAAAATCTGTAGTTAGACTTGTTTATAAGCCATTACTTACAATGGTGACAATAGCAATTTTCTTATTTTAGTTTTACTTTTTTTTATCCTCAAAACATAACAATGTGCATGAGTGTGTGTGTGTGTGTGTGTGTGTGTGTGTGTGTGAATAAAATAACAACAACAATAATATTTCAAAAGACAAACTATAAAATCGTTATGAAAAAAATTGTCTTCTAAAAGAAAAAAAAAGTATTTTAGTGTATTACAAAAACAACATCAAGTAAGAAAAAGTCATCAATCGTTGTCGAGCAGGTCGTTTTTCATCAAATTAATGCATTTTTGCTATATAAACCAAGAGGATTTTCTTTAATATTGTGTGATGTTGATGTATTACAGCAAAAACAGCTTAAGATGTTAAGTCACGTAAGGCTGACTTTTAATAGCATTTTGCGACAACATTTCCGAAATACGACATTGTATGAGGTGCAATCGTTGAAATGATGCATACTAATCCACTGGCGTTCATCTTTCCGTCAAAATATATCTCAACAATTTCGATTGATATTCTCGATAGAAAGACGAACACAACATATAAGGAAATCCATAGGACCGACAGAGAAATAGGGTTTTCATACAAAAGTGCTTGTATTGAAATAATCTTCCTTATCTACGGATTTAGATGCCGCTAGGAAAGATGATGCTGCCCAAAGATTAATAATTAAAATATAATCGAATTATAACAAGTAAAAGCGTTACCATTAAATACACGATACCACTTTGACTAAGGCAATTGGAACGCTTGTCTGATACGATCCAAGATTTTTTGTAGAAAAATATTAGAAATTGAAATAGGAATTGATATAGAAAATGATCGCACAAAAAAAAAAAAAAATCAATTTTCAGTAGCGTTCATCTTTGGGCCAGAACATGTCAGTATAACAAGTTTCGTGGAAAAATCTCAACAAATTTTAACATGGAAGCAAAGGCCACAGAATTATAGTATTTGAGAACTCATTGCTGGTATTAAAAAAAAAAGATTTTTGTTAAATATTAAAAAATGACAACACCGGAGCCACTCTCGCGTGAAATATGACGCGTTAAACGCACGAAAAATATATTTGCGCGATGGATTTTGAATTTTTTGTTTGCCTTTTTGAAATGATAAAAACAAAAATTCATGAACACATGACAACTGTTTTAGGCGATGGATTTGTGTGAAATTACGTGTAAGGAATGAAACACAAAGATGAAAAATGTATTGGATTTTGAATTCTCAACCAAATAAAGTCAAATTTCTGAAAGACGATTTTCGTGATTAAACTAATTTCACATTTTCCAAATCTCTAAAAATCAAGTAAAGTTTGTAAACGTAACATAATATTTCTCTTCTAGAAATATTTCTTAGATGACTTAGGAAAACTTTTTTTTGTCGTTTGGCTTATATAGCACAGACGTATATACATTTAGAAAGTTTTTGATTCGAAATGAGATTTTTTCAATTTAAAGACGTAAAATTTTTGAATACATAAGATTTCAAATTTTCCTGTATAGTCAGGGTTTTTTTTTTTGGATTTTTTAGAAATATGGATTTTGCTGAATTTTATTAGATTATCAGGTGGGCTGAAAAGTTCGTAGGCTAACACATAGATGACGCTACTAATATTAAATTCATATGATTTTTAGTTAGCCCTAACCTTCAAAAGACACGTGCATATATTTGACAGTTGTTGCACTATTAATATATGTGCTTTGGATTCGATTTATCATGTGCAGTCCACTCGGCTGATTGTTGATTGGACTCCGGCGTGAAATGATGGAGCAATGTTTTAACCATTATCACATTGTCGATGCAAAAATTCGGGTTTATTACGATTGAACAGCTTCAAACACTGCTTAGGAATCATCAATTCGTTGTTGTTTTTGGTCGATAATGAGCACGCTGCGGCAGTCACTGTGAATAGAGCTTTCACATATCCAAACAATTATTCAAGATATATCCAACATGTTTCTTTGATATCTTTAGGGTCTCAGCTGGTTCAATCAACTTCACTTTACGGTTATTCGAAATTATTTTCTGGACTTTTTTTGATGTTTTCGTCGGTAACAGCCTCTTTGGAGAGTCCACTGCGTGCATCATCCTCAGTGCTCATTTCGTCTCGTTTACATTTAGCAAACTACTTCTCTACGGTTGATTTTTCTGATGCAGAGTCCGAATAATGTTTATCAAGCGAAGCCTTGGTTTTAATAGTATTTTTTTCGCCCAAAAGCAATGATGTCTTAACACACGAAATTCCTTTTTATCCATTTTTTAAAACTAATAACTTTAACTTTTACATGGCCTGAAATTTTAACTCATACAGAGGTTGTTTGATATTGCCGCCAAACAGATTCATTTGCTAATGTAGCTTAGACGATGTTCTAAACAACTGCCAATCCTGATGAAATTTAATAAAAATCATTTTTAATTATATATTTTATACTAAAATATATGGAAAAAAACTACATTAAATAATTGAACGTAATTGCTTTTTCAGTTAATACAAAAAAATTTTCATTCATGATTTTCAAAATTTTAAATTGAAAAACTAAAACTAAATATATTTTTAATATTAGTTTATCTCACTTTAGAAGTTTTTGTTTTTTTTTTATTTTATTATGCTTGTTATTGTCATAGCATACTTTTAGGATCCTCGCAAATGTAGTCTTAAAATCTTAACTCTGATGTACTTCTACTGATGCTTTTCATTTTCTCACATAGCAAGATTACAATTTCTTTCTGTATTTGTTCTTTTTTTTTTTTTTTTTTTTTTTTTTTTATGATGTTATTTACAAAAAATTCATGCAACGGGTAACAGTTTATAGTGGAAAAAAAACACAAAAATTATAAGAATTCGCAAAAAGAGAAGTGAACTTTTTGTTTTCTTTTGCCGCGGAAAAGAAAAAGAAAACAGGAAAGAAAATGCTAAAGTGCTCTCATAAGGAAATGCGATTTTCTTTTAATTATCGCCTAAGTTGGTCAAGTGCATGCCAGTCGCTCTCTCACTCTTGCACTCTTGTTCTTAGTCGAGATTCAGGGGTTGCACACTTTATTTTGCTCTTTGCAACAGAAAGGTCACTTCGGATGACTTAGACTTTTAATATTTGAACAAGTTTTTCACTTTTTTTTTATTTTTTTTTCTATTTTTATTTTTTTTATTTTTATTTTTTTTTTGTTAGTATATTTAGCGCAATTACAAAGCTCTTTTTGTTTAAATGAGTGAAGAAAAAAAATAATATAATTCAAAGTAAAATAATTTCACCAGAAGTTGTTTGCTATTCGATTATTCCCTCTCCCTTAATGAAATGAAAGGATTTGGTGCATAATAAAGATTTCTGTTAGATTTCTGTTATAATTAGTTTCTAAAATTTTCTATATACAAACTCGCATTGTTCTCATAATTTCCATTTTCATTTTACAATCTACTGCATATGCATTCTAAAACTTAAAGTGGAAGTGTTTTCGTTACGTATACATGAGTAATGGCGACTACTCTTGGCTCTTCTAACTAATTTACCCATAAACTCTTTTATAAGTCTTTGCAACTCTTTGCAACTGTATGGGAAAGGGCATATAAATCAAAGTAATAGAAAGAGTTTGTTTTTTTTTCTCTCTCTTTGTTTAGTTTCACTAAAATATAATTTACATTCTTTGCAAAAAAGTATTTTAATTAAAGACTCACAAATATTTCTTTGTTGTTAACTTGTTTCAAAAGAAATTATTAAACACACAGAAGCATAAAACTGATGAATGCTTTATTGTAAAGCAACAAGAACAATAATCCATAGAAGTTTATTAACAGCTGAACTCTATAATATTTAATTTATTTATTTATTTATTTTTTTTAAATTAATCGTTGAACGAAATATTTCTTCTCATTAGTGAATGCCATTTCACGATGTTTGTATATTTCTATCACTCTTTTGAGTTCTATGTTATATTTTTGAATTAATCTTAAACTGAAGACAGATTTATATTAGAATCCTTTTAAGAAACTCACTTTTTATTGTTTCCTTTTCGATTATTAAATTAAAGTTTGGTAACTAATATTAGGTAGCAGGTATATTACTTTGTAGATAGCAGTTTATGTTAAAAAAGAAATGTTTTTTTTTTTTGGCATCACGACTTACACTATTTATTAACAAAAATATAACCAACTGCCCGACAATATAATCAGAAATGGATAAAAACGCAGAGAAGAACCATAACTAAGTGCACGTTGCAGGCTTTTAGACTTCTCTGCTTGTGCCCTGCTAGGTCTAGAGGGGAAATATGTTATAAGTTTATTTTTTTTAGCAGGCGACAATTAGACTTTGGTTTGGATTTCTAAATAAACAGTATATACCATATGCGTAACCAATGTCCTAATTGGACTGAGTTGATATAATTATTCTGAAACATTTTATAAAATCAGTTTTTTTTTTAAACACTTTTATATAAAGAAAATTTCCAATGAACAAAAATACAATAAATTATTTTCATTGCTTTCATTAGTCCCATTGTTTTCATTACTCTCATTGGTCTCATTGGTCTCATTGGTCTCATTGGTCTCATTGTTTTCATTGTTTTCATTACCTCATCCCATAATTTTCATCATCATATTTTTTAGTTAATGGATGACGTCAGAAGTGTGTAGGAAATGAGCGCTTGATTCCATTTAATCAATAATCAGTTCCAAGAGCTGTAAAGTACAATTTCCGATTAATTACACCCCCGTGATATATGAAGAAATTCACTTTGCAATGACTGACGAAGAACGCGCATTAAGGAACGACGGAAGACATATATATATTTACAGATTTTTTCAAAAATTTTATATAAAGTTTGTAGTCGAAGCTATCGGTTGCGCGCATATTGCAATTAAATATTAATGTTGGCGTTTGCTGGTCATTCTTCGGTTTTTCCCGGTGCTAAAGCTGTGTTTGTTTCACAGCCCGTTTTAGTGATGCCGAAGGACATTAAGTCTATAGCAATTAATCGCGTTCTCTGAATCGTGATGAAAAAGTTCAAGGTCCTACCCAAGATCCGATTTTAAACAAGTAATATCGACGAGGAAATTTTTTTTTTTTATTTCAAGTCAGTTTTTAGTTTCGACTGATGTTACTTGGAAAGCAAATAAAAGAAGAAAAAAAACTAAACAAATGAAGAAAAAGAAAAAAAAGAGCCTTTTTTCACAACAAGAAAAACGCTTGTTTTTTATCAAGAAAAAAACAACAACAAAATTCGATGAAGATTTTGCCCAAAATTTGATAAGAAAATACTTAACCAAAAGACCCGAATTTTAATGTTTAAACGAAACCCTATGGAAACTGTGCCATAAATTTTGTAAAGAAAATATTTGGCCAAAAGAATCCAATTTTTTTTTTAATGATTCAAAAGCAGTACAAAAAAGCAAAATTTTGAATTCTTTCTAAAAGACAAGAAAGGAAGGAAATAAATGCAACCATTAAGAACATGGAATTTTTGTCGATATTAGTGGGTTTTTGAGGAGAGTGATTGAAGCCAAAACGAACAGATATTTTGAATTTTTATTTAATTTTTATTCTATTATTTCCAGGGCACGAGAATAGATATTCAAGCAACTTGCTAAGTTATTTATTAATTGTTAATTATTTTCTATTTTAATCCATTTTGTTTATTAATTAAAAACAATTATGAACATAATATCAATCGTTCTTTTTGAAAGATATCGTCGGGAGTGGAACAATAGTAATAGAGCGGTCAGCCACCCAGAGGAACGAAAATCTCTGTCTGATTTTAGAGATTCTGTCCCTGTTTTTCTATTGCTTCTACTTTATGCTTTCATTTTATTTATATAATACATTGGACCACCCACCCGATTACCGACAAGGAAAATCGCAAATATGCGTTACGCTACTCCGTACAATGAAGTAAGTTTATATACTATGTTCGGATTGGTTTGAGTAGTACGGCCTGTTTAACTATCAATTCCCATCCGTCGAAATAGTTTAATTGCTAATTGTTGGTGCTCTCAATAGAGTGAAATGTTATGAAATAATAAATCGTTATTTACTCCAAATTCATTTAATTCTGCAAATAATTTTTTGTAAATAAAATCCTACTCTCTTTACAATACGAAGCGAATTGAAGGAATATTAAGGATAACGGAAAAGAAAGGAGGAGAATTTTAGGTAACAGTTATAGATGGTAGCAAATAGTGTCTAATTCGTCATTCCGGAAAGAAATATTAATGATCAGAAATTGATATAAATTACATGGGGACATCAAATATATATTCAGATCATCTCCACGGAAACTCAACCTAAAGAAATGCAAGAAAGGGTCATTCTCTAGGAGAAAGTTATTTAATACGGAATATTTTATCTATTCTCATAAGTTAGAGGAAGTTGAGGCCTACATGGATTTAGGCGTGCTTTTTGACCAAAGATTACGCTTTAATCTACACATTGAATGCTCCCTAAATAAAGCCAGGTCAGTGCTGGGTTTTATCAAGCGTTGGTTAAAGGAGTTTAAAGATCCCTATGTTTCGAAAAGGCTTTACACGAGCTTAGTTAGACCAATTCTTGAGTATGCATCGGTGATTTGGTCTCCCTCTTATAGATGTGATATGGACGCAATTGAATCCGTCCAAAAACAATACTTGTTGTTTGCGCTTAGGAACCTTGGTTGGGACCCACTGATTCCTCTACCGCCTTATGAGAACAGGTTGCAATTATTGTCATTACCTTCCTTGGAAAGACGCAAATTTACACTGGGAGTCTCTTTTATAATGAAAATTATTAATGGGACAGTTGACACACCAACATTGTTGGGGGAGTTGTGTTTTAATGTTCCTACGCGCCCCTCAAGGCACTTCATCTTTATTAAGCTTGCACTTTGCAAACATAATTATGAGCAGTTTAATCCGTTCAGAGTTGCATGATTCAACTTAAACCAAGTTTGTCATCTATTTGCCATTACGGATCCACTTAGGATCATCAAAACGATTTTATCTAATATACGGCATTTACCTTTGGTTAATTTAAATTAGAATATTTCAATTCTACTGTATAATGAGTAACTATCTAGCATTTAAGTATGTTTATATATTGCCACATTTCTACATTATTTCATATCCTATATTAGTATTCCTAATCTTACTTTGCTATTAGTATTACTTATCTGATAGTTATTATTGAACTTCTGTTTTACCTTCTTAATTAATTTCTGATCTGTTTGCTTTGTACGCATAGATATTACTGTATTTCACAGATTTTGGAACCTGACTGCTTATTGTTTTAGTTGAGTTCCCACATAGTCTTAACGTAACGTTTTTTCTAAATAAATAAGCGTCCATAAGGATGATAACACTTTCTTAGAAAGAAAGTCAACAGAGAAATTTTCTAAACATTTTTTTCTTTTGTCAATGACCGCCCTTATGTCGTTAAAAGCTAAAGAAATTTTATAATGAAAACTTCGTTTTAATAAAACTATTTTTAAAAATCTCGTGATCGTAAAGAAGTTTCGAAATATTCTTATGCTAAAGATCTATAGCATAACGATGAGAGAGTGCTTGCCTTTCCGAGAAGTGCCATCTCATAGCATTTTAAAAACATTAGAACAAATTTTAATACACTTTACGTCGTAAGATTTTCGCTTTCATATGTGAAACCTGATAATTTTTTTTTTTTTTTAAATTTAAAAAAATTATCCTCTTCTTAGCACAACTAAGATGATACTCTTCTATACCAACATGATTCAATTCAATTCAATTCTAATTATTATATTTTTTATAGTATCTTCTATATAAAAAAAAACTCTTACAATGCTTTAAGGGAATGAGTAAAATGTTAATTTACAAAATTTTGATCAAATTTCCTTCCTTAAGACTTTAAATCAATTATTTTTCTAAAATTCTTCCTTAACATGTTTTTGTTTTTATTTTTTGCTCATTTTTAGCTTAATAATCTTAATTTATAAAAAACAAAAGCAAAGCAACCGTTATGTCATGAGAAACTTTCTACTGAGTTGGGTGGCGGATAAAGTCTACAAAAGTAACGTTTGGAGTGAAAAGTCAACACGACATGAAATATATTTTATGCGTAAACAAAAAATTTACACTTTGACTTTGGCAACTAAAAGCCAAATGGTGTAACCCACAGGGCTAACAAACGGAACTACTTGGCTTGGAACCAAAAAAGCCAACCTATACACATGAACACACACACACACACACACACACAAACACACATGTATGCGCGCATACATAAATAAGCACAAGCGATCAGAAATGATAGTTAGCTTCATTTACTTACAAACAGTTAGTTAGTAAATATTTGTGTGGTTGTTCTAGTCGTTGTTGTTGTTGTTGTTGCTGTTGCGTTTAAAATTGTTTATTTTTAATAACAATAGAGTCAAAAATATAAAGAGAAAGCGAGAGAGAGACAAACAAAAAGAGATAATGAGAGAGAGAGAGAGAGAGAGAGAGAGAGAGAGAGAGAGTTGGAACGGGGAAGCAATGCAACGCAAAAGGCTATTCATTCAGTTAACTGTAACTACTCCCAAAATGATTGTTCATCTTCGTTGTACACAATGCAAGTGCACGTGTACTTGTATGCATGCGTCTATTTTCATAGAACCTTTTGTCTGTATATGTGTGTTATGTAAAGAAAAAGCAATACATGTGTGTATTTATTGCTTCAACGCGTATAGCTTTGCTACACAATGATTTATAAAATTTATGTGTAAGCATCTAAAACACACACACACACACACACACACACACACACAAAACAAAAAAAGGAAATAACTAACAGCAACAAGAAGAGCAAGGATGGATAGTAGCTGTAGTAATAACATTAATATTTCAGTTTCGAAACAATAACAAAAAAATTAACGGAATATAGAAAAACTAAACAATTTGAACTTTCGAATTTCGACAACTTTGCAAACTCTCTCTCCCGTACCTAACGCCTCAGTAGCGTTAGCTTACCGTTTATATGATGAGTGGGTGGGTGGGTTGGTTGGTTGGTTGGTTGGTTGGTTGGTTGGTTGTTTGGTTGTTTGGTTGGTTGGCAGGCTGGTTAAAACAATGGTAAATATAAACAGAAAAAATACGCAATTCCCAAGCTGACACTGCAAACACAATGGCCCGAGTATGATAAAAAGAAAATATGGCCTACTCTACTCTCATAGACTGCCCAGCTACTAGACCAAGCGATAGCCTGATGTATACATTCACTGTCTGTTTGTTTAACGAAAATGCTGTTAACTGCATATTTTCAACAAAAAATATTTGACCAAGAGAACCGTTAGCCATATTCATTAAAATACTAGCTATCTATGAAACAAACAAACAACAATAACAACCACCAAAAATAATAATAATAACAATCATAATAATAATAATAATAACTCCGCATCAGTATACGTTAACTTATGAGTATACGCGACTGTATGTATGGAAGTATTTGTGATATTTGCGACCTCTGACTTTACTTTTAGAACAAATTTTTTTTTAAAGGAAAAATAACTGGACTGCAATGGCAACTCAGGCAAAGGTCATAACATGGACCAATAACCATCGTTGGTAGGTCTTTTCAACATAACAACGCACACATAAATTAAAAATTATTTTTTGGTCACAGTCATATTAATTGTCATAAACTACACAACACATATGTATCTGGTTACGCATGCGTATGCTGTGTTATTCGTTATCTAAGAAGAACGCGCGTCGAACAAATTTCGTTGTAGAAAAAAAGAAGTTTATTTTCTTTTTTAAATTTATTTAAATTTTACCTCTAATTTTTTTGTTTATTCTTTGGCTGAAAACACAATTTTTCTCACAAAAATATTTCTTTATCTTTATTTTTTTTTTGTTTTGGTTTTTTTTTTTTATCAAAATATATACAAAAAATAAAATTAATTACTATTGTAGAACAAAAAATTGTTGCATAATTAAACAAAAACCAATGAATAGAATTCAGAATTTTCTATTCATATCAATGCTTCCGCAACTGATGCTGGAAGCAAAAAAAAAAAAAAAAAAAAGACAAAAGTAATAGAAAGTGAAGCGTATATATGTCATGACACATATACGCATATAAAAGAAACGGCGTCACTATCCTGACTGTTGTATGTAGATGATTTTAAATAAAGTTAGTTTACGAGACGAAAATGAAAACTAAAATATACACCAGTTACCCCACACACAGTAAGGCGCATAGATGAAGAGATAGACAACAATTTTAATTAAGTTTATGCGACAAACGCGTTACTAAAATCACGAGGCGACATCATTCTACGTTGTTTATAAAAAAAATTTAAATTATGTTGAAAATTATCTGATGTTATGGCCTAAATCCAAACAGACTGTGCGATATGTAATCATAGTATATTCTGTTGAAATGGTAACTGAAAAATGAGAATGTGAAGCAACGGGCACATGTGTAATTCTATCTTGGAAAGAACAACCCGCAAACTACTACCGAAACAGTGGACTATCATCTTCGTAATGTTTAGAGAAATGGTAAGAAAGCTGTAAAAAGATTGCAAATTTTGAGACACGAACGAGAGACGAGACGAGAGTTAAGGGGCCTTATCATGCACGGTAATGTGGAGGTGTAGAGTAGATAAGTCTCGGATATTCAACTATATGTCAAATAACATAGTTCCGAGTTCGTACTATCACTTATCCGTGTTAAGGGACTGGGGTGTTGACTGCAATATTTTGCTGAAAGGCATTGTAGATCCGTAACGGGTGATAAAAGTGGATGCGATTCAATAAACTTAAAAACACAAAAATTGTAAATGTGTTATGGGGGGGTGATAGCTTCAAACCAGTGAAATCCTTGCCGAGTGAGATTATATACGTTAGCTTCTGCAAGTGAGTCGATAACCAAAAACATGACAAGTTGATACATCAGCTTGATGAACCCATTAGATATACTCGCTGAACGTTGCTCCTTCTGATAACCGTACGTGCATCCATGAACTCAAAAACAAAAGAAACAAAGGTTGTGTTTTGTTTAATACGAAATTTAATTAATTTAAGTTAGAAAGCTATGGACAATTAATAACCATCGGATCATTGAATCAAATATCTCCTTATACGTTCTTTTTTTTGTGATAAACATTTTACTTTAAAATTATATTTATACACTTAATACCAGGCATGTCTTATGAAAAACGTGTTAGTATATTTCATTCTTCCGAACAAAAGTATGCTGGAGTAGTTCCGCTAAATAGTTAGTTGAGAGTTACCCGAACGACATCGAGTACTTCTACCAAGAAATTAAAGTTTTCCGAGATGATTTTGAATTCGGCTACAGTATTATACTTTGTTGTTCTCTTTATCGTTTCGCTGCATGTAAAGTGAGAAACGTGCGAAAGGAGAAACGGTCGAAATTTGATATTTTTCACAAAAACCAATATTCCTAAAAAGTGGTGCTACCTTTTTCTCTAAATATAGGCACAATAACTAAGTTTTTTTTTTTAAATTCAATTTGGACCAATTAACTGCGCGTCGTGAAGCAACTTGAGCTGAAAATGTCCGCAGAAATTTGCATGGCTGTCGCTATTTTTAAAAATTTTTCAAAAATAATTTTCAATACTTAAAAACTACTTTTTTATTTTCTTTCAGACTACTTTTGCATTTTCTTTCAGACAAAGTCCGAATAGGTAGATTGTAAAAAGCATAGATTTTATTTACAATCTCAATGATTTTTACAATTATTTAAAGGAACCTATTTCTCTAAAGTTTGTTTGACTCGAATATCATTATTCTACTCTCAACATACACAACTATCAATATACAACTCTTTCTATTACAACTGTATATTACAACCATTAATCTCATTATCTTCAAATTTTGCGGGAATTTTTTGAGCGACTATTACATGAAACTTTTTAGAACAACTTTTTAAGACAAAAGAAAAAATAGCATCAGGATATCGATTAAAGAAGTGTTTTAAGATTTTCGGACCAAGGAGAGAGAGAGAGAGAACTTGGTTCTCCCTAAATATAAAAAGAGGATATTAACACCAAGGCCTCCGTTTCTATCAGACCTATAAACTTGATAATCACTATAGAATAATTCCATATTGAAGGTATTCGGTTTTAGCCGTGTTTGTGTGAAAGAAATTACTTGGGATCGCATCGGTGTAAAAACTTTAAAGTTTAATATTCAAACCTCTAACAATCTGATAGAAGATTGAAAAAGGGTTTATTAGTTTTTTGAAACTGAGACTGGTATTGTAGAAGGATTATTATTGATCCTGGTCCTAATGCTGAATATCCTTAAATAGAACACCAGAAGATCAGAATGATTTGCTCAACAATGGTTCAAAACAATCCGAAGGGACTGTAATTTTGAAAGACTTTGCTGAAACTTGAATTTAGCAATACTAATATTGGTCGGATTAACTTCTCGATATTTAGAAAGTATATAATGTGATGTCATTGATTGATGTCATTAGTACATGTATCAGCAGTTAAGAGAGATATGAAGATTGATTTTCGAGTTCTAACACAATTAGTATGGGTTTCACTTTTATAGATGGAAGCAATTGTCCATCTAACGTGTTGACGATAGTTGTCGTCACTACATTCATAGTGTTAGAAGATGCAGACCTAAAACAAGACTCAAAGGTCCCATAAAAATGAAACAGTGCCCCTATTTGAACAAGTAGATAGTAATGAGAAGTAAGGGGAATAATAACGGGCATCTTTATTGTGAAAATTGATTGCATCCGCATCACGTATTACGCTCGTCTTAGAAAACTCCGAAAGGATTTGTTTACGCAATTAAGGATTGATTGTAAGAATTGATGAAATCATGAACATAATTCACTGGTATCATATTGTTCCCTTCTGGAATTTTCAACATCTGGCAGGATTCCATACTTTCCTGATATTTCCGAAAATACCTCCGCTTGTGAGTCAAAGCAACGCATTATCTGAATATTGATAAAAGTAATTGAAAATTTATTAACAAATGCACTTATTTTTGTGTATCAATTCGCCTCGAAATTATAATTTCTTTCATTCATTGGATAATCAAACAAAAAAAATCCTTAATATTTATGTAAGCGATTTGTCATAAATTCATTTACAATCTAAATAACATAAATAAATATCCAGTTTTGGGTATCGAAAACAAACAGACACGTACGTATGTAATACATACACTTATGTTCCAATTTAAAATAAATAGCGGACAGCAATTTATTGTATTCATAATTAAATGATAACAAACCGCAATGATTGATTATTATGAAATTTTACACCGAAGCCATATCTCTTAATAATAATAACAATAACAACAACAACATAATGCATAAGTATTTATATTCATTCTCTAAATGGGCATAAAAAGTCCCGTGGTACGTACGCATATAAGTGAATAATTATAAAATTATGAATAAACAAATGTTTTATATACGTTCGTTAGATGGTTGTGCTGTTGTCCATTTGGAAATAAATCCATTTAATATTTATTCAAATCGTTTGTTTTGCCCAAAGATTTTTCGCATCGCATCGTTGTGTTATTGATGTTGTTGCTGACACACATTTATTTATGCCGGAATGTTATTCATAATCAAAGACTTTAAATCTATTAAAACATACCGAACCGCAATTGGTTTCAAATATAATTTGACAAAAACATAATATTATATTTCACATCCATACATACATATATACATACACTCACTCATAGGTCTCCTACTAGTAACTCATGCACTTACGGAGACCACATATATGGGGTAGTTGTAGCAGTAATCTTCCTAATCAGTCATTTTGATGATAGACCTTATGTCCTCTCCGCGATTCACGATTCAAGCATGAATTTTCACGATGTCAGAGTTAAATATAATGTCATCAATAATCGTGAAGCTTGGAACCTTGAAAGTTTAAATCGGTTGTGAAATCAGGATGACATCATGTCTATACAGAGTCGGAATTAATGGATGATTATATACAACTATAAGGAGTCTGATGAGCTGTTTTGATCCTTATAAAAGCGATGCCAACAAATTATGGAAAAATTAATATGCGTCCATTCGTGTCCATGCGTTCATATATGATTTTCATACATTTGTCTTGGACCTTAGTAGTAATGGAAGAGAAATATAAAAGTGGAGAAAATTCAATAGTCAAGGACACAATCATCAAACTAAAGGGAAAAATAGCGACTTTTGGGAAAAATAACAACCGCTGGAAGTGGAACCGGTGACAAACGATATGTGAATAACAGTGAAAATTTGCCGTTTCGAAAGGGAGTCAACAATAAAGCTGGACTCTTCGCAAAATAGTTTTCGAAGCTTGACAACAATTCTTTTTTCTTCATTTCGAACTCTCAAAAGTTTGACAGCAATCGCAAAAATTTGGTAACGATCTTTTTTTCTTCATTCCAAAGTCAAAACTTTGATGATAACAATGGCTTTTTAATAATTTTCTTTTAATAGTATTTAAAACCGCATATGTGCTGGTTAAAGTTCTAATAGAAATTCTTACTTGCCACCCCCCTGGCCAGGTCGTTACTGACGACCCATCGTAAGGGTTGTTGTTTTCGAAAAATTCTAAATTCTTTTTCTATTTCTATTTAAAAAGCAGAGAAGTAGAGAAATTGTATTTTCAACTAAAACACATAAAACAATTTTTTTTTTTTTCTTATTAAGTTTTTATTTTTCATATCACTACTACAGTCAACTGCGCTCAAGTCCATTTGCACTAATGAACTTTGAGTAAGAAAAAAACAAAAAAAAAAATAGAAGAAAAAACAGTCGAGTTTTTGTTTAACTTTGTTGCAAAATGTTTTAAGATAAAAAGAACTTTTTCTATACTTGCTGGCTGGCACATAAAGTATTTTAGTTTTCTCTTCTTAATATTAAAGAAAACTCACATGTACATACATATGTGTGGGTACAGGTAGAGCGAGAGCGACTTGTTTTTTATCGCCATCATCGCTGTCAAACATCTTTACGTATAAAGTTTTGCAGTTTATATGCTCGCTACACATACTTTACTTTATGCGTATGCCTGCCTATGCTTTCCTATGTGGGATGTCATGTCGTAAGTTAAAAGTTAAGAACACGCCTACATAAATCCATATACTATTCCACAAAACATACCACAAATGTCTTAAATTATGAAAACTTAAATGTTCAAATGTGTGAAAAGCAAAAATTTTCTTATACTATTGCACTTTATTTAGACAATAACAACAACAACAGCCTTAGTAACCAACAGCAACAACAATGAAATGATAATAATAACTTTGCGTAAAAACCAACTTACCTCAGCAAGAGACGATTCTAAGTAAAAACTATGCACACACACACTTATGCGTATATAAATTTGAAAGCATGCGTGTTCGTGTTCGGGTTTATGTGTTCGATTGTGTAGTCTGTCTCTGTGTGGTGCAGGTATTTAGGAGCAAGTAAAAGAAATTTATGCATGCGTGTGTGTAGTGGTGAAGGAAGGTTTCTGTGCACATAAAATTTATTTACATTCTGTAACTTAATTTACTCGCATAGCTACTAACACACAAACGCACACATACACACAAACGCACACATACGGCCGCACACCAAACAAGAGATCACTAATGGCGAACATACTTTGTAATTTTTCCACTCTATTGCTCTGCCGTTTGATGTTTATATGTACACACATATATATGGCTACAGTGACGTGTAAGAAAATTACTCAATTTCTATTTATAAAAGTTTTAATTGCAAGTACAGCGAGAATGTGACGCATTTTCAATGTCCGCTAAAGACAGAATCGCATGTTATACCCTTTACGTGTCCGGCAAAGATAAAGAAGCAAAGAAAGAAAATCTATAAATCGATATACAAATTCAAAACGGATATATGAATATATGAAGTCGGAATTTTTGTATAGAAAAAATTCAAGTTTATTGTATTAATACGTTTTTTCACTTATCTAACAATTTGTGAATGCCACGCCAAAAGAACTGTTGCTCTTTTGTCGCAAACTAATCATTCAGCCTTTTTCTTCGTACATACAAATGATAATCAGCAAAACATCTCGAGCCTGATGAGTAAGCAGCAAGGACTAGCAATTCCAAGTTGAGTATTTGGGGAAAAATGAGCCCCTCTGCGTTGCCTTTCTTGATATTTTGACCAAAAAAAAAATTGAAGTGAGGTCAGTGACGTTTCGTTTTAGTCCTTACACCAGACTTTAACAGCTAATAATAACAAACCACTGCCTTCTAATTCTAATTCCATCAAATACAAAGCATCGTTTTCATACCAAAGCGACTCGGCGATCTGGGCGATCGATCGATGGTCTGGGCCTATCCAAGAGGTTTTTCCAATTTTATTCGTGCTTAATATTTATAAGCAATATCTACTGGATTTATTTATATATTTTTCCATCCTGCAAACAAGACCTAATAGTTTACTATTTTACAGAGTAATTAAGTTTTTTACAAAAGCAGTTTATAGTCTTAAGAAGGGGGAAACAATCAATTATTCTTCGCATTCTTTGTCTTTAAAAAAAGTAAGATTTCCTCACCTAGTTTTGGTTTTTTCCATTTTTCCAATTCCCTTTTTGTCATTAAATTATTTAAAATAATTATTCTTGTCCCTAACGCTCAACAATTTTAACGTTTTCGAAACGGCAATTTTTAAAAAAATGCAATATCGGCCAGATGGAAAACTGTCCTTCAAACTATACAGAGTATACTGCGCTTGACAGATGTACTGCTGCATTGGGGCCATTCTCAGAAAAAGTTACCATCAATTTTAACTTGGACGAGATATTTTTCGTTGCTTCTAAAATACATTTTTCTCAAAATATGTAGAGCCCGTTGGTTAACTGTTTTTGTCCATCACTGTTTATACAAAGTATGCGTATGTCGGGCAAAAATGTAACGCACAACAAAAAGGCAAACGTTCCCCTCTTTTCTTATCAGTTATTGTTTAAATTTTTATTTTCTACAGTACTTTGTGCAAAACTTGGCAAATAAAATGTTTTATATGTATATGAATGTAGGTGTGTCAACCTGATGATTTTGGGGTTTGTACACTGTGGATGTACACACTACATATATACTATACATATATATATATATATATATATACATATATATATGTATATATATACATATATATATGTATATATATATACGTATGTATATGTATATGTAACTATGTATGTTTGAAGCTCAAAAGTACAACATGCAACAGTGAATAGTGCAATGCAATGGTGACTTATGACAGATGTGTGATATTTTATAATAACGCAAATTACGTAGCATTTACACAAATATATTTGTACTCTCGTATATATGTATGTACGTATGTAGCTCTATAATGAATATGTTTGTAATTATAAGAGACATTTTAATGAAACTGTAATTATTATTGGTTTCGTACATAGTTCGTGTGAAGTTTTAAATTGTTTTACACAGTTTTTGAATTTCTATGCATCATAGAAGCAATCTCGTATACCCTAGGATTGCTTAGGAATATATTTTCTTTTTTTTTTTTTTTTTTTGTGCAAGCAATAGTATTTTTTTCATTTTTTATTTTTTTTTTTTGAAATTGTAGACATCGTTTTAAAATAATTCATATTCATTATTAAAATAAATTTGGTGTGAAACAATTTAGATTCAAATTTTTTTCGTTTCGAGCAGTAAGATTGAATTCGTGTGAGGTCATCATTATCCGAACGTATTCTTAAGTCCTTAAAGATGGATAGACTTTAAAGTTGATACTTCAAAGATATCCAGAAATCGAGGTCTGATCGTTTAAATGTATCCGTCGTATAAGCGATGAGGTAGAAATATCGATTTCATTAGAAACAACTTAGGGAGTCTGTTTTACTGCTTTCAGAAAATCTTTCATATGATAGTAGTGCCTTATATATGTTTTTTTTTTAAGTTTCTTTTAGAGTTGGGCTTGTCGAATGATCGATCTTCACATAGGTCTCTTTTAACTTGACAACTTATTGAAAAGGACAAATCGAATTGTGTTCCCCACATCTTACCCCTGGCTAGATTATTTACTTAGTTTATTAGTCTCAGAAGGATTCGGGGAAAAAGAATTGACCTTGAGGTCATTGCGTCATTTTAAGGTTCTTGAAAAGTTTACAAAAAAAAGAATCAATCTACCAGCAGGCTATGCTGATGAATGAAATCAAATTTTTCAATAGCCTTGGGAAAACCTGATATATGAAATAATTATTGACTTTGTCAAATATCTGAAGCGTACTTTTCCAAAGAAAGGTATTTGATGCATTAGTACATATTACAACAAAAAAGTAAAAATAAATGCAAACCTCGTACTGATTTGTACTGATTTATACTGATTTGAGCCGCCGGTCCTTTGAAATATCTTCTATTGTGAAGTTATCCTCTTGCTGATTTCGCATAGAATGTCAGAGGATAAGACAATTTGAAATTCGAAACATTTACCATAACAATGGATAATATTTGAAACTTATGGTCAATAAAATAATTGTATTAAAACATCCTACATACAACTATACACACAAACATATACTAAACATTCTTCCGCTACTTTAACTTTCAATGCACTAAGCTTCGTGTACATTCCCTCATTCATAGTTAAATGTAATGTATGGCATTAATGTCACATAAATTTTGCAACCACATACCCAAATACACTCACTCGACGCTGGGTAAAACTGTCATTAATTTGGTTTATTTATGTGAGATTATAAATCATTAATATTGTAAATCCATAAATTGAGTTGTCATCCTAGAGAAAAATTGGACACAAAAAAAAAAAATAAATAAACTCGAAATTTTACAAATTTTATGGATCCCAAACTCATATGCGATGCGATACGATGCCTATATACGATATTAGTTGTTCAACAATTTTCTAACCGCTTTTAATGTTAAGTAATTTTCTGCTTCAGCTAATTCCTATTTAAGCTTAGAGGACATTCTGTTACACACACACACACACAACTGTAGGGGTAAACACCGCAATATTGTCAATTATGAACGGCCCAGATGTGGTTTTTGTATAAGTATGTAATTACCGATGAAATTAATTCGATACATAAGTTTACATGTAGTATGGCCTATTGTAATAATATTAAATTCAATTCAAAATTCTGTCAATGATAGAATTTAAATAATACCAAGTGTTTGCGATTATGAACGCAAACATATTTCGAAAGGAATTTTGTTATTGAAATAAATAATAATAGTAGTAACGTGTGAAGACTTAGATAATAAATGAACAAATATTCTCCCACTGAATGTACGATTAGTTAGAAGCATTTTCTTGCAAGAAGTGACAAGACCATTATTTATTATAAATAAAACACAAGAGCTTAACAAATTTATAGTTGTTCAGTTATTCCAATTATCCACCATCTCTACCGTCTAACAACAACTTTAAATGATTCGACTAACTTTCGATATTTCGTGTAATATTTTGAAAAATCTAAAGTCTAAAGAAAGAAAGCTTCTTAAGTGGTAACAAACCGCCTTTAATATTAGTTTGGGGAAAAAGAAATCCATTATTTTTCAATTCGAAATGTTAAATAAAGTCCTCAAGTTCGTATAAGATTGGATGGATTTCTTTTCCCCCAACCTAATATATAGTATAATGTAAACTTTCCAAAAGAAAACATGTTCTTCAGCTTGGCATTGATAACAAGACTTTGGACAAAGCAAGTCTATCTTTTAACGATTGAACGATTGAAACAGAACTTCACTGTGGCGATGCATCTAAGGCTTCTCTTCATTTTCAAAATTATCTTCATAAAATTTCAAGTATACCAGAATGATTACATTATAAGCATTATCTACATTTTCAATACAATGACTTTCACTCATAAGTAAGTCAGTTTAAGATTAGTTACATTGAAAATTAATTCATTAATTGATTAGTGAATACGAGGAAAATTACAGATGTGCTTAATGTTTGCTGTAAATCTGAAAATAATTCATTTTGACAGACAAGCTATATGCAACAAAAATAGTTTCCATTATATAATAACCTAAAATTATTTATAAATACATTTCAAATCTCTCTCTCTCTCTCTCTCTCTCTCTCTCTCTCTCTCTCTATCTATTCACTAAAATGGACATTCAGTTAAAGTTGCAACAATTGTTATCCGAAAATACAAATGAAGTCGCAATAAATTAAGAAAATGCAAAAAGGTAATAGTTTCCTATACTTTGGAATTTTTGATAGCGTTGTATGCATGTATCGAAAGATTCATTTTACTTACAAGATAACACATTTGCATGAATCTCTTTGATTTGTTTAACAGCTTAGCAAATACCAATTTGAGGTCTGTAATAAAATAACAGTATTTATTGCCAGCAATACAGAGCAGAGCTTGGTATAGATACAAAAATGAAAGTGAATGAAAGATTGCTATATCAAGTAGATTGCCGCCCACATATGCAATCAATTTGATTACTATTAGGTGTTTGGAAAAATTTCTATCAGTAATTTCTACAGGTAAATATGTTAAAGTAATGGGAAATACCAGAGTAAAGAAGGATTGAATTCGTTCATTTGGACCTTGCTCTATCTAAAAAAAAAACGATTTTTCATTTATTTTTATTGAATTATTCAATGTATACAGCCGCTAATCATGGAAAGCTTAAAATTGCATTTTCTACATTCATTGTCGACATTCATATTCAACATTCATTATATGAAGAAATCTTCTGTCGAAGCTCATTAAAAACTTTTAGAAGCTTATGATGATGATGCTGCTTTATCATATCCCGATTGTCGCTTTCGGATTCGAGGGTTTAAAAGTGGTGATTTCGTACCCAGGATAAAGAAGTGTCTGGAAGATCAAAAAATTTCGAAAACGACGGAAACTCAGCACAAACTCTCAGAAAGCATCCGAACAGCTAAGAAATTGATAAATTAACTATTTCTAGATGTTTATATGCGATTAAAAAGGCCCAAAAGGCTGGAAACTGGTTTCCACACAAATTAAATGCAGATGCCGTTTTGGCCACATTTTGGAAAGATGGTCAAGGATACACTGTTGCAGCTCGCATGGGAAGCTCCGCTGCACCCAGCGTACTCACCAGTCATACCACCTTCTCGTTACCACCGGCTTATATCGTTGCAGCATGGCTTGGCTGGCACACGGTTCCACAAAGTTGAAACGTCGATTCATGTATAGTTCCAAAACATCATAAATTCTTCCAACACAGAGTCGTCATATTGCGAGAAAGATGGGAAAAAGATGCAGAAAATGATTGAAGATATTTTGTATGTTTTACAAATTTTTCTCAATAAATGACTTTTCCAAAAGAAACACTGATAAAAACTTTTGCAAACACCTATTATGTATCTAAATAGGGCACACATAGAAAATACCTATTTTTATAAGCATTTCCCTTTCGTCCGTTTAGATAAATAAAAAATATAGAAAATAAAATGGAGTCTGATTAAATTCAATTTGACTACAAATCTTTGATAACTGACTGAAGGAGATAGGAAACTCCTGAAAAAGATCTTTTCGAATTTGTTGACCCAAAGTGAGAGAACAAAGAGCAAAAGCAAAAGAGGTTGCAACCCGTTTTTTTACTTTTCTTTCTCCATCTACCTTTTTGGATGCATGTCATGTAATTTGATTTAAAAATTCTGAATTTAAATGCACTTTAATGATTATATATATATATATATATATATATGTGATTTTGCATTCAACTTGCATAACATACATAACATTTTCTCATTTTGTTAAAAAGTAAAAAAGAAACGACCCAAAAGTATTGCAAAACTTGATTAAATATTTTTGAGCTGAAAACTGAACTGAGCAAGTAAAGAGATGAATTCTAATTTTATTAGTTTACAAGACTACGTGCGTGCTAAGAGGAAGCTTTTGAATAAAAACTTGATTTATATGTAACAATAACATTTGATTTTTCCCATAACAAACTATGAAAAATAAATAAAGAATCGACTTTCAACTCAATTCCCAGAGTTATTGTAAAAATTTTAGGGGTTCAAACTCTTATTTGTGCATTTTATTTATGCAGTAACGGCACAGCTAACAGCATAACAAATGATTTTCATTAGAATGCATTCTCGATGGATGCTCTCTCTCTCTCTCTCTCTATACACGATATCTTTCACACGCACGCACGCACGCACTTTGCTTGATATTTTCTATTTCACAATTACACAAATCAACAGTAGTTCGAGTAAACTACGTAGTAGAGTAGAAAACGTAGAGAAGAGTGTAGTATGATTGCAGAAAAACTTCTCTAAAAATCCAAAAATTGTTTACCCACAAAATTCGCTGTATTTTAATTCTCTCTCTATTCTCTGTCTCATCTTTTAATTTGTGTACTTCTTCCATAGTAAGCAGTTTTCACGTGTCTTTAAAGCAGCAACAAAACCATGAATTAAAAAAAAAAAAAAACTGTATTTTGAACGCGAGCAAACCGCCAAACAACCAGACAATCAACATTCGTAAATAAGAGAGTAGTACAGGACACGCTTCTTCCAATTACCTCCCTTCACAACCTTCAACCACCCGATCCACCCCATCCACCAATTCCGTATTCTCTCTCCTTTTTCTTTCGACCTTTTGTCGTATTATGTTTTCGCACTTTGAAGTACAATATTTTGCGTCTTTTGGGGCCAAAGTCAACTTTTGTACTCAAACAAACTCTCGCTGTCCCAATGTACATACATGTAAACTAAAAAGCAAATAAACAAACAGTTAAAAATTACATTTGTTGGGATTTTGCTAAACCATGATCTACGAAATGTGGTCTCATAAAAAGAGTGGATGTCACCATAGAGTTGACACTCAAACTGTGTCGCTACATAAATTGTTTTGTGAATATTTATAGAATGAGCGCCGTGAAGGGAGTCATAGACAATAAATGAACTTAATAAGAAACCAGAAGTAATTGTAATACTTGAAGACTTAAAGAGAATGTTCATATTTCTTTTTAAACGTTACGTTCGACTTATTTACAAACAAGACAAAAACAATAGAGAGCTGAATAAATGAAACTCGCTTAACAACAAGAAAATTAATAAACAATTGTTCAATTAGTAGTTTTCGAGCATAACAAAACTCTTTTCTAATTAAAGATATCCCCTCTCTGAACTTATGATTTATATTTCATTAAAAAGTCTAAGTGGACAAGTCTCTAATTGTAGACAGATATAATCGATACTCGATATTTCTTAAAAAAAAAACCGCTAGCTTCTAAGAAACATAATAATAATAACACGCTTTAAAAAATGTTGTAATATTAGTGGGACGAGAAAAGAATCACTGCATGAATATGGCTGCTGCTGAGTCATATGTGAATAAAAAAGCCGAAGCCACCTTGCTGTGAACTGACTTTTTGCATGATTTTGTGCTTTTCTGGATTTATGCAAGTTTTTCGTAAGCAAAACAGTCTAGGACCTTGCAAAAGTTTTTATCATTTTTCCACTTAAAAAATTCATTTATTGAGAAAAATAGGTACAATATATATTAATCAAAGTAATTTTCACCATTTTCAACATTTTTTGCGAGCTTTCTCTCCCTACGGCGATTTCGTGTCAGAAGAACTCATGCCGTTTTGAAACTACCTTTCCTTCGCAGTTCTTCAATTTTCTTAGCAAGTCTTCAACTTTGTGGAACCGCGTGCCAGCCCAACCCATGCTGCACCGATCTAAGCCAGTGGTAACCAGAAGGCGGTTTATGTAGTGAGTACGCTGGGTGCAACAGAGCTTCCCATGCGAACTGCAACAGTGTATCCTTGACCACCTTTCCAAAATGTGGCCGAAACGACATTTTCAGTCAATTCGTGTGGTAGCCATTTTCCACCTTTCGGGACCTTTCTAATCGCTTATAAAAGTCTAGAGACAATTAATTTATCAATTTCTGTTCGGAGGTTCTTTGAGAGTTCGAACTCAGTTTCCGTCGTTTTTCAAATTTTTTGGTCCTCCAGGCAGTCCTTAGTCCTTGACGCGGAAATCACCACTTTTAAATTCTCGAATCCGTAAGCGACAATTAAGATATGATAGAACAACATCACCCTAAACTTTTAAAAGTTTTTTTATGGGCTTCGAAAACAGATTTCTTCAAATTATGAATATTGAAAATGAATGTCGACAATGAATGTAGAAAATGCAATTTTGAGTGTTCAATGATAAGCGGCTGTATATACTGAATAATTCAATGAAACTAAATGGTAAATCGTTTTTTTAGGTAGAGAAAGGTCAAAATGATCGAATTTAACCCTTATTTGCACTGGTATTTCCCATTACTGTAACACTTTTAGCTTTTTTTTTAGCTTTAGAAGTTATTGATAAAAACATTTGCAAGGTCCTAATAAAATTCATGTCATACGGTTGAACAAAAGAAAGTTATGATATTTTTAAAATTTCGCTTACACACACATAGGTAGTAATGTAATCATTTTGTTTCTGTATAGAAATTTTTTGGATGGAAAAGATTGAGCGAGAAAAAATTCAAAGCCTTTCTCAATATAATTAACTCGCAATATAATTACTTCTGTAATTAGAGGCCACTAAAATACATGACCAGCAGAGGAATATGCTTTACTTGTCACTGAAATAGAGAGAATGACTCCGCGTTATCAAATGGTTGGCATACCCTAAAGAGAGTTGCAGAGAGAATTCTGCAACCTGCCATGGTTCCTTTCGGGCCCTTTCGAAATAAATATTTCGTGTACTAAACGTTATTAACGGTATGGGATGGAGGATAGTTTTGGTGAATTTATTTTCTAAAAGACCGTATGGCTTCTTGTTATCAACGTTTATTAGCAATCAAAGAAAACGTTTTTTGTTTTTCAATAAAACTGCCTTACTCTACTTGCATATAACACGAAAGCTATTAAAGGAATACACGGCACCATTGCATACCGCTCCCGCAAACGGCAATAATACTAAATGGGCAGAATATCATGCTCTCATTTTGAGAAGAGATAGTTCTATGACAGTTTAACAATAAACCTAAAAGAATTGGTTTTATAAATGACAGATGCTTTAAGGACTAGCAAGAAAAATTTGAACTTTTAAACAGTAGTTTTATTGAAGATTTTTCATTTAACCTGCATGAACATGCTTGTACATCATCACTGATTTATAGCTATTCTCTTGAATTAATGCCAAAACTCTTATGTGTTTCAAGAATTTTAAGTGCAACGAGCAAAAAAAGAGAAACGAAAAACATATCCTTGCAAAACAAAAGGAAATAACAGAAAACTTGTATAAACAAAATTTTTGGCAATTTGAGGTTTAGACGAACAACAATGCCAAAATTAAATGGACAGAAACATACCAATGAAAGACAGACAGACAGACAGACAGAGATTGTTTTATATAAAAGAAAGAAAGAAAGAAAGAAAATAGTTCCGTTCTATTGTTATCGTCTTTTATTACGGTCTTTGTGGTTAAGCAATAAATTTTGTGCATATTTCCATGTTAAAAACTTTATTGAATTTATAAAGAAAACGTACAAAAACAATCATGTTCCCCATGCACCACCAATATATTCATAAATAACAATTATTTAAACGTCAAACGAAAGAAAATATATTGAAAACAAATTATATCGTAACGTAAATTGATAAAATTTTCTAAAACATTTCCTTTTCGAAAGTAGTTTTTTCAAAACTAATGACTGTAACATTACATTAACGACGCTACACACAACAATAATCATTATTTTTAAACATAAAATTCTAGCACAAAAAATGTTGTATACATTTAAACGATACCTAAAAAAGAAACCTCACGTTTTGAATTCTACTTCTTATACTAAACGCTATCATTATATTTTCTTATCACAAAATGACTGCATCAAGCAAATAGTTGTCGAAAGTATCACATGAAATTTCTTAAAAACTGTTCAAGGTTTCTATTACTTTTCATTACGCTACATAGTTTGTAGTTATTTGGCCGAATCCATTCACATATCAAAGTAAAAGATCTATGTTACTGAGGGTACAGACTTCCTTTTTGCAACTCAATGCTTCAAAATCTCATTTCCTAGAAGAGAACGAATGATAGAAGACTCTTTTATCGTTGAATAGATATACATAGAAGAGGGAGAAAGTCCGCAATTAACACAAAACCTTATCTTGATGTGGATCAGCCATATCTATTACTGCCTGTTAGAATAAAGATTGCAATGCTCGTTTAGAACTTTAAAGTTTAGAGTATAGCTTTCCTATCAGTCAAAACATTATCAAAGGATAGTTCGATACAACGCATTCGTAGCTCCAAGAAATTCTGATTAGAATCCCTGTGTTTGATAAATATCATCGAACGATGAAAAATCATAAATCAATAACGCCATACTTCTTAATCGTAAAGCACAATCTCTGGTACAGTTTGATTTCGCTTCGTGCCTTAAAATGAAATGAACTTTAGGCTTCATCACTGCAGATTACATGTTTGCTAAATGAACAAAAAAAAGAACTTAAGAAAGATAAACATTTCATATCACTTTTGCGAACAATTTTCAACAACCTCACAAGTAATATGAAAGTTTTCACATATATTGCAAGAATGGCAGCATAAAGTTAGATTGTAGAAGCGATAAAAAATAAAAATTTACGGTTTTTCGTATTTATTGAAAAAAACTTTGATGCTGAAGATTCTCGCGAAACGCGAATATTTCGCCAAAAAAAAAAACCAAATTACAACAGTTTTTTAAGTTGAAGGAAAAAGAATTAATAAAGTATTACTAGAATAATATTATTTTAAGCATTTAGTACTAAAAAAAAAATATTTTTGAAAAATTTTTAAAAATTTGCAAATCGCCAATCGGCGAACTTTCAATTTGGGAGCCTCTGTGACATGAAGTGTGGCGGATGCAAATTTTGGATTTGGAAAAGAAAAAATACATTTAATCCGTATAGGACATAGCAGCAGACTTTAGAAATATCGTTTTTGGCGAGATTGGTGAAAATTTCAAAACAATTTTCAATTTCAATTTCCATTTTCAAAAAAGTCAAACCTTTGTTAAAAAATATTGTACCTAATAATACAAATAACGAAAATGACCTGCGTGCTTCAAAAAATCATATTTCGGGAAACATTTCATTATAATCATAAATTTTGTATTAATCTTTTAGACTAGTGCGCTATGCCAAGACTATGAAACAGCTCTTCCGTATTCTAATGTCCCTTCTTATTCTCTTCCCTCGAAGATTTAATAGATGTAGCCAATCACATTCGGCGCATCAGTCACATTGACACGTAAAGACAGTAAAAACGGCAAGAAAATGTACTATTCCATACCTGAAGATATAATTAACATCAAATTCTTTATCACACAATTATAATTTCGTGGCTTTTCGAATCGGTCTTAGAGTCATTTCTATACATGGTTGGCTTCGATGAAGCTAACCTAACCTGCTTTTGTTTTCAGATGCTTTCCAACGAAGATGACCACTCTAATGACTCTAATGACTCTTAGTGCTAAAGGAGTTAGAAATCAACAAGTAACGCACTACGGTATACTTTGCCAGCTTAAAGTTATTTAATACCGATAACCACTTCGGAAATCTCGTAAAGGAGTACGAAATTTAAAAAAAAAAACTTTTTTTAAGAATGTTTTTTTTTTCTCTACGTGTTCTAAAAGGTTCAACGCGTCTATTAAAGAAATAAGATAAAATTGGTTTTTAAAAAATTTACATAAGCTTTCCCTCAAACTCTACATAGGGTCCATAATAAAAAACCAAAACTTGTAAAAATTTCTACAGTTATACTTTATATGATTGCATTTATATTGGGCAATGAACACGAATTTCTGAATAGTCAAAAGTCCCCTTGGAGTTTTACTATGTAAAGAGTAGACAAAAGTTATTTGTACAGTAGTCGCATTAGGGGCAAAAACTGTGGACGTATTTTCCTTTTGTATTAAAGCTTCACATAAATTGCACACACTTTTTGTAAAATCAAGTATCAATGCATGTATGCATACATTCGCAAACGTTTATTATACCCAGCCCAACCGAAAATGAGTGGTATATTCATTTTGTCCTTTTGTTTGTAATGCCCAAAAGGAAACTTCGAATCCCCTTAAATTATATAATTATAATCGTGATCAGCACATCAAACATTGAATCGATTTAAGCGTATCCCTTTATCCGTCTGTGTAAAGTCCATGGTAAACATTCTCTTGGCCACAAGAATGAAGATATCGGCTTCAAATTTAGCAGAAACATTGGAAGTTCTTTCACGTTGCGTTGCTATTGCAAATGGGCCAAATCGATCGCAGACCTTACATTTAAAATATAAGCTGAAAGAACGCCCATTTTCTGGCTGTTGTCCATTGCCTTTTTCCTATGGTATTCCGTGGCTAGCTATGCTCGATGGTATTCCATAAAAATAGAAGAAATCTACCAAATCCAACCTATTAAATTTTACTTCTTCCCCCATTTTCTAAGGATAAAGATGATGGGTATAAAAGATTCGACAACGATCGAATATAATTTTCCTATAGTTGTTCATTTCGCTTTTATTTGTTGTTATTTATTTTCAATTTTCATTACATTAAATAATTGTTTATCTGGGTACATTTTAATGACAATTTAATTATTCTGATTAAATATATATATAATCAGGTAAGCGATTACCATCGTTTGCTACACTATCGTTAATATGAAAATTATCTGTAAGGGCTACACACACACACGCAAATAATAATGGTTTTTGTTAAATTCAACTCATTAGTAGTCGAACATCGATTAATATAATGTATGAAAATGAACAGCGACATTTAATTAAAAATAATGCAAATGAAAAACATTAATAACTGATTTTCTTAATAATAATGAAAATACTTTTTCTTTGAGTTTTTATCAAAAAAAAAAAAAAAAAAAAATTGTTATTTAATACTTTTGTAAAAAATGTATACAAAACTTTTAATATATTCTTTTCTATTTCATTCTATTGAATATTTTTAATAATTTTTTCTTTAGGAAATATTTACAAAACATATTTTTTAGAACCATCTCCGAAGGTGAGGGGTATAATTCATTTTATCATTTGGAAACTTCGGAGGCCCAGCAAAGTATATATAGTTGATTAGCGTCAAATTTAGAAACGATTTAAGCATATCCGTCTGTCCGTCTGCGCGTCTATGTAACGTCTGTGGTAAACACTCTCCTTGCGACAAAAATGAAGATATCGGCTTTAAGTTTGGCAGAAACATAGAAAGTTCTTTCACATACTTTCCTATTAAAAATAGTCCAAATTGATCGATATTTGATCATATTTGCAGTTTAAGCTGAAAGCACGTCTGTTTTCTGCCTGTCTTCCCCAGTATTGCATGGCTGGCTGTGTTCCACGGTATTCCATAAAAATAGCGAAAATCTACCACTAGTTTTCTCCCTTTTTTTAAAATAAAAATGATGACTATAAAAGATTCGGCACATCTGGTTGTATAGTTTTATATTTTCTTCGTTTATTTAAAGTTATAAATATTTCAAACTAACAAAAGATTCTTATACAATTTCTCTATGTTATGTGTGGTACAAAGTTAGCATATTTAAAATATTATATAACTTTTTTGTATAATTTTATATGAATATGGTTTTGTTATATTAAAATTCCATAAATTTTGGAAAAAGTATTTCATTAAAAACTAAATTATAACTCTTATTATTATAAATCTAATATTCATATTCTTTTTTCATATTTTTTTTTTTTCATTCCTCATCACTCACTTACTTGTGCTGTACTGTCCTGAATTATTTAAGAATTTAGTTGTTACATATATACATATAACTGAGTTTGTTATTGTTTATGAAATTTTAACTTATGTTTACATTAAATATATTTGTTAACATTTTCCTATCAAATGCGAGGAAGAAAAAGCGAAGAAGACAAGAGAAAAACGAAAAGCGAAAGGAAAGTACTTTTAAGCAACTATTCAGAAAATTCCTTTTTTTTTCTGCAAAACAACTGCATCATGTTTTTCAATTGGTTTTACACGAAACTTGTTTTAAATTCTTTTATTTTCAAATTCATTATGTAAAGTAAGAAAACTGTTTCAAGGCTAATCTCTTTTTTTTTTTTTTGACGAAAAAATCCTCTTTAAATGTGTGGTGGTAGGACTTTGTCAAGGCATCTCCGTTTTGAGTGATTTTTGTAATTAGATGTTTCTTCATAATCAACATTTTTGTTACATAAATGCTTTAAGTGCCTGGCGGGTGAGTACAGCTTTTCGCTACGAAAATAAGAAGCACTTTAAATGGATCAATGGTTTGCAATGCAATCAGAGTAGCCGAAAAACACCTCCTAATATAGAATTATGAATTTAAAAAAAAAATGTCCAGAAGAATAATAGAAATTTTTAATTATTTTGTTGAATTTTTTTTTTTTTTTTTTTAGTTTAAATAAAACATCAACTATAGTGGATCTGACACGTGAGGGGGAGGGGGAGGTATTTTGAAAATTTTCAATTTTTGATGTCACAGATCTTCCATGTCCCCATGTCTTATGTCCCTCCTTTCGTTAAATTATGGTTAAATAATATTTTTCCTTCGAAAGAATTTTATATCCAGTAGATATTAATACTTTTTACACTCACATAGCCCGTTACTCTAATTTTAATTATCGCTTATTTTTTTTTTTATCAATTGCAGCAGCAAGCCCGTTCTGTGTGTCAAACTATACTTTTTAACCTGAATATTATTGTATCTCGTTACTTTTGTGTTGTAGACATAAGTTTTTTAAAATAATTTTTTCAGTCTTCTTGTTCTTCTTTCTTTGCATTGGTTTTCTTTATTCTTTTTCAACGCGAGATTGGTGGTGACAGGTTTATTTTCTGCTTTATATATTATCTCTACATTTAAAAGAGAGAAATATGTACACCTGAGGGCGGCATTATTAAGGTAATTTTGAATTACATTCTCTTAATTCTATAATGGCAGGGTTAGAAATTTTGACAGAGTTTTTTTAAATACTTTTTTTTAATGCTTTTTAAAGTTTGATTTTCTTTTTAAGATTGTTTTGTAAACTTCTATTAGAACCTGTTGTCAACCTATTAACTGGATATCTTTTTTAAAATATCTCTCAAATTTTTTATATCAAATTTTTTCAAACATTTGATTGTTGTGTTTTTTTTTTAAAGAAATCTCTTAATATTTAAGGTTAACTTTAACGTTTAATGTTTTCTTTTTTATTCACTTCTTTCAAACTTCAAAATTTCTAGTCATTTGCTTTGTATTTATGTTATTGTGTTTGTAAAACACTACGTAACGTACTAACGTAACTTAATCCAGTACAACAAAATTCAGATGGAAGCAAAAAAATTTCAGTTTACTTGACTTCAAACAACAAGTTCAACTTTCAGATCATTGATACCGTAAGAAACCCAAACAAGATTAACAGAAAGTATTAAAAAAAAAACTAATAACAATAATAATAATGGTAAGAAGAAAAGCTCTAAGGAAAACTAGCTAATTTTCTCTCATCCACCTTCTCTCTGCTGCATCTCAGTAAGCGCCGTCATTCATTTGTCTTTCTCTCTATCTCTCTGTCAGTCAGTCCTTCTTTCTCTATGAACTTCAACAAAAGTATCAAATTTAAACCTGAAGAATTAACTAAATTATTTTGCTGGAGTTTTTCTCTTGTTTTGTTTTTTTTTTTTTTGTTACTTAATTTTGTGAAACTTTTCATTTGAGCTCATTTCTCTAAAGGTAATTTTATATCATAAAAAATATGCTTCATTTTCTTATAAACCACTGATTCATTTTACGTTACTTTTTTAAATATTAATTTATGTTGAATTAAAAACTCAAAAATGTACACAGGTCTCTGAGTACAGAGAAAATTTATTTTCTCAATCATCAACATCGTTATCTTCGTCGCTACCTTCACCCTCATCATTATGAACATTTCCGCTGTGGACTGAAATTTGTAACGTTCACGCTTCATTGCACTGCATTGGATAGCATTTATTCTTATTCCCGTTTGTAATATCTTCGTTCTTACCACGCATACATACACACACACACACACACACACACACACACACACACACACACACACACACACACACACACACTTATATACGTACATATGTACATACGTAAACCAGCTGTTAATCTCTGGCAGATAGAAAGTGATGCGTAAACGCTATAAACTTTATATATACGGTTTGCAAACACAAATAACTTTTTATGCCGCAATTAAAACATTTAATTGCACGAATACACAGGAAAAACCACAGTAAACATTACGTTCTTTTTTCTCTTTTAATTTCATCTTTTTCAGCTTAAGCTATAGTTACCACCACTACTACTACTACTACTACTACTGACGGCTGTAGGTTGATACGACTGGATAATGAGCTCAGAAATGAAACAGCAAATGATAAAAGCTTGTAACTATTAATAGGATGAAAAAAAAAAAAATGACACATGCAAAAATAATGAAATTATACTGAAGATCAAAATATTAAAAGAACATTAACGTATTAAAGTAATGAATAAGGAATGAATGATGGCACGATTTAATGGAAAATTTTCTTTATAAAAGGAAATAATAAATTGCGGAGTGGATGTACTATGGAATTGTTAATATAATATAGAGTTGATCTTTTGGGTAAATGTTTTAAAAATCCTCTGAAACCCTCTGAAATCCTTATGTAATTCTCATTTTCTGTAAATATCGACTTTTTAACGGGCTTTTAAGGGACTTACCTTTGCAATAATCAAATATCACATCTAAGCTCTTACTATTTACTTAGAATAACAACAATTTTTTTCGGAGTTATCGCCGTGTACTTAAGTAGCTTTGAGTATTTATCATGAAAAACCCTGCTAGGAGCTTGTTTTTGTACTCTTTTCTGCTTTGATAAAGGATAGGAAAACACCAGCATCACTTCATACCTCGAATTCAATACAAAAGAAAATTATATATCAGATGCCTTAAGGTCATATTTCAAGACCTACTCTCCTAAAACAATACATAACAATTAAATAAATTATTATCGGCTATGCCGAGTATTTTTCTTAAAAAAGGGGGCAACAACCAAATTTTGAACAGATTTTTAGTGGGCGTGGCAGGTTTTCTATTTTTATAAAATCCTATAAAACCTTTTAATAAGCACTGAGTGAAACATTCGAAAAAACAGGCGTGTTTCCTGGCTTATTTGATACTGTAAATTTATTTTATATTGTAAACTCGATTTTGGCCCGTCTTCAATAGTAGCGTATGTAACAAAACTTCCAATGTTTCTTCCAATCTTGTCGCAGATCTTTTCATTTTTCTGGCCAGGAGAATGTCTATCACAACCATTGCGCAGATAAGCTGACATGCAGATAAACAAACGGACGGACGGACGGGTACGTCTAGGTGGATTCCGAATTTGATACTGATCAAGAATATATATAGAGTTTGTGTAGTTTCTGAAGCATCTTTTTTAATGTTATGCAAGTTTTCAAAAGATGTTATAATTCAGTATTCTATTATATCGAATGGACCCCTGGTCGATAGAGTACGGCGTGGCTAACACAATACATTTTTGTGGAAATTTGTATAGATCTATCTGCTGTGATTTATGATTAATGACCAAAAAAATCCAATGTTTTTTCTTTTAAAAGCAGAGATGTTTTCAGTTTACATTGTGCTGAGAGCGTGTCCTTTGACCGATTTGGGCCATTTTCAATACCAAGAGACATTAGACAGACTGACAAATGGACAGACGGGCAGATAGACATGCTTTGAACGATTCTACGCTTGATGCTAATCAAGAATATATATACTTTGTGGGGACTCCGAAGTTTCCTTTTGGTAGTTACAAACCAAATGCCCAAAATGAAATATGCCTTTCTTACCTTCGGTGGTGGGTATAAAAATTAAGTTTTATTCCCATATAAAGTCTTACATTCCCTGACGACCAATTCACACTTTTTTGGGCTAATCGGAAAATTCTAAAAGTGAAATCTTATTTGCTATATTTAATAAATATATCTCATCCCGTCCGACATCCGTTTAATATGAGAAACCACAATTTTTCACCACAATTTTTGTTGAAATGTACCAAAAATGGTAAGTTTATGTTCATAAAATGGCTTAATGGCTTTTTTGAAAATAGAAATTTTCGATCATCGAATTCATTTTCTTCTTTTTTTTTTGTTCAATAAAACGTCACACCACAACGAAAATTAAATATCTAAACTCAGCACAATGGCCTTGGATAACCCTGTCATTGGTCACAAAAGCAGTTTCTATACAAATGTTTTACCTTTTTGTGGTAATAAATTTTTCAAAATATGAAAATTTTGAAAATTTCTCAAAATATGAAAATTTTGTTTCATCTGCATTTCCAAAAAAAAAAAATATTTATTAGTTTGGGGAAAAAGAAATCCATTATTTTTTCGGTAGATGGCTACACTGGCAGATTTCTCGTAAAGTATCGATCAAACAATTTCAGATTTATGCTCGTTGGAAAGGTG
>KK351013.1:3980015-4001618 GCA_000671755.1 Glossina brevipalpis
ATCTTTTTCTTGCATTGCAAAATTTCTTTAATGATAAAAAATTGGAATCTAGGGAGGATTGTGAAAATCGACTACTAGTTACCTTTAAAATGGCAACAAATCATACAACAAAACGGTGCATATTTGACCCAAATCGGACAATCCGAACCATGTTAAATAAAGTCCTGAAGTTCATATAAAAATAATGGATTTCTTTTTCCCCAAACTAATATATATAAAAAAAAACGAGTATAAATATACCAATCCATGACAAACGCTCATACATGCTTATACGCACACAACCACACCTATAATAATATTTTAAGTGAATTGTAAAACGTAACACGCATATAAATTAGGCAAGTAACGCGTGGCTGACACGTTTTTCTCTCATTTCTTCTGACAGCTGTCATTTCTAACTTAAAGTTAAATAAAAACAACAACAACAAAAAAAAAGAAATTATCTACAAAAAGCCAACAAAAGAACGCAAGAGAAAAAAAGAGAAAAAGGAAAAAACATAACTACCAAAACATATACATACAAAACACTAATCTCGCTACTTCATAAGAACACACAAATAAAGAGTAACGCGGATACGTGTAGCAGTGGTAGACGAGAGTCTAAATGTAATAACGTTGAGAAAAATGAACAATAAAATGAAGCGGCACCAAAACAAAAGTAGAAAAAAAAATGCATAACTTTATTTTTAATTAAGTCCCAACAGGATGGGCGATAAACAAAAACAACATCAACAAAAGGCAACAACAACAACAATATGAAATATGAGTCTTTATATTGCATTCATTCATTCATTCATTTAAATAACTGACTGATGGTTTACAGGCGCCCTTCAACATGAATATGCGTTAAAGTAAAGTAAAATACTGTTACATAACATATATATGAGGGTAATGTTGCAAACTCTAGAGCTGTTGCGTGCAAAAGCTTAAGCCTTTTTTTTGTTCTCGTTTTTCTTCATTTTTGCATTGAACTTCAAGCATAGTAGTCAACTATTTATTTATTATTATATTGATTACATTGATTATTCCTCATCCTTTTTTATGAGAAAAAAAAAAAAAAAAAAAAAAAACATTTTCAATAATTACCTGACATGTAGGAAAGTAACGATCGTCCTTTTTCTCCGTTACATTGCAATTAGAGTTTACTATAATATCTTCGCTTGTTAAAATAGATTCTCCCATCCATTAAATTATTTGTGCTTTCTTTTTAACGGCATTTTTTTGCTTTCTCTATATTCACTTGAAGCTTTTTCTTGCCATCTACGACAACAGCAACTCAAAATTGTTGCTCTTTCAAACGAATGATTTGCTTATAAAAAATTTCTCATTAATTACATTTTTCAATTAGAAAACAATTAGAAAATCAACCATAGTTTGATTGCGATCTTTCAATGGACTTTAAAGATCATATAAATGCTTTTGATTAGCAGTATCTCATCTTGATTTAATCAAATCTCTCTCAGAAAATGTAAGCCAGAGGGTGATAATTCGGCGCATTTTCGGCGCACTTTGAAGCTTATCAGATCTCGAAATGTCGAAGGATTTAAAAAAAAATATAGAATAGATATTTAAAGGCCTTTTTTGATTTTTATTTATCCCACACAGAATGCAAAAAGTACATATGAGAGGCATAGACGAACAATCGCATATTCGGACTGAAATGAATACAAAATACGACTACAAAAGACTCGATAAGATCTTTTGAGAAGATTCTTATAGTTAAACATTTCGCTAAGGAAGTTCGGAAACCACAGATGCCTAACGTATATGAACAGACATAATTAGATTCAGATAATTATAAGTAAGAGCTCTTGCCGCAGAATCAGATTGCAACCTTCAAAACTAATACACTTCTCGATTAGATATACTGAACTCAGCTCTTCGTATATATATTTGAAGATTTGAAGATTTCCTCCCCACTTCACTCGCCTTTTTATATGGATATGAAATTCAACGCGACCAATGTGATGATCTCTCTGTGTGAAGATCTCAATAACGAGTTTATCTTCTTTTCGTTTTATACAAAACAAATCTCTCGTTCAGTCCTCTTTTGTTTAATTACAATATGACCGCAAAAAATGTTTTCCTTTTTATAATTTCAAAATCCTTTAATTGTATGCATAAGTTTGTTGTGAATCACTTTGCGAGGAAATGAAAAAAATTTTAATTTGTTTTTACAATATACATACATATCCCAAGTGTAAAGTTTAAACTGGAAACACAGGAAAAGAAAAGTTAATTTGGAGCACGAATGGAACTATAAAGAAAAATTTTATTTTTTCATTTATTCGTGCAAGACAAGTCGGCGCGTATTAACCCTTTCAGATAATCTCTTAAGCATATGCATCGCGGAACGTTGTATATTATATTCTTGAGCAGCTATCAGCAGGTCAAGACTTGGACTCTTTTTCAATTTAACGCACTGCACATTATCCTATGATTTTGTCTGCAGAAAAGACATTAAATTCTTTAAATTCAAATATTCCGTCTATAATTAATAGAATCAGTCTGTCTGCCATAAAAATTAAAATCTTCTTTTGGACACAACCGACTTCAATTCTTATAATTCTTTTACAGATTAATAAGGCTGCTTTCAAAATTAAGTTATATCTTCGTTTACATTTCTCCACTATTTCGAACATCGACAGTTGTTTATGTATCTATGGTCTAAGGTCTTTCAATTTTTATTTTTATGAAAATCCTATGCTTTCTTTGCTCAATTATTAACTCTGCTCTTCGACAGTCTTATGTTCAATAGGTTCCTCTTAAATACATACATTTATGCATAATTGTAAGGAGAAGACAATACACTTTTGTACGTGAGCTTTGTTCCTGTTTATGCCATATTATAAATTTCCCAGAAGAAACCAGGGCAAACTATCTAAAGGAAAACTGTGAAGTTCAATGTCCCTGTTTGATCCGATGAAATTTATAGGTTTTTATTTGATCACGATTAAAATGAGATTACAAATCTCTTTATTTACAATTGCTTTCGTATTATCTTCGAAGAGAATGACAGGGTGTGAGATGATGATTCTGCTAACTGAGGCTGCTACGGACCCATCATAAAACATTCCTAAGCCTTCTTGATGTTGTTAAAGTAACGATCCCTTTATTATCGACATTTAGTTGTGGATTTTCATGTGACAAAATATCCGCCAAGCGGATCGTCATCCAAACACTAATGATTGCTGGAGACCTCAATTAGCGTGTATTATACGCCGCTATATTGCAAGATCTGCCGGCTTCAGTTCTTGTGTTGACTAAATTGTGTAAGGATGGAAAGGCAAATACAAAACAGGTCATAATCTGCCGTAAGATAAGCCCGCCTGCTGTGCGCGTAGTGTAACGAATAAATTTGGATATTGTTCGGCGCTTTCACTAGCAGCATCAACATTTTCGAACAAGCACGCTTAACGAATCTGTTACGAGCTCACTTTTTTTTGCTTATGCTGAGCTCAGCTGGACGATTATGTCAACCGTAAACTACTCATAATGCATGGAACATTCCTACCACAGAGTCAGCGTTTTTATCAATGGTTGTTAAACGATCCATATTATGAAATGGGATTCCACTGACTTACATTATTGATGCTCTTGATGGTAGTTCTGCTTTACATATGTGTTACGAAACTAAAGCTGCTGCCAAATCCGAACTACGAAATGAATAAAGTTGAATACGTTTACCTATAGACTTGAACAAATATCATGTGGCTGACAAAAAATATATAAATATATATATAAGTAAGAGAATTGTGTGTGTGTGTGTGAAAGGCTTTCGTTTTAAACAAAAAATTTGTTTAAAATCAAAAAGAAAGTTACGTTATGTGTAATAGGAAGATTAACTTTATAATACTTTATTATAACGTGTAAGAGGTTGGGGAAAATTATCTATCTGGAGCCCAGCAGAACATAAATGCGGCGAATCTTTTCTGTCTTTATGAGGTCCCAGCTATAAACGTCATGGACTCCATGGCGGCTGAATAAAGATTAAAGTTTTAATCACTAATTCTCGGCGACGGGTATTTTTCTGATTGTAGGAGGAAGCTCGACAGTTGTATCTATTTTAGCTATCTTCTCCTCTCTATAGTTCTCTGCTATTTAGATCATAATACTACTGTGGCAAGCCAGTTGGTATCTATAACTGATTGAGGTAGTAGTTGAATTGGGAACACACGAAACGTTAGCTAAATGTGTCGATGTCTTTCCAATTACGTATGATATTCACACTTCCGAACAGTACAGCTATGCTAAAGTGAACAAGTAAGTCCTCGGAGATCAGTTACCCGAATGAGGAATCTTATTGTACTATGTTGGCAAGGCGTCAACAAACTTTAAGAATGCCTTATGGGCTGATCGCTTGATACGGCCCTTCGGGAAGTCTCGAGCCCGGTTGTTAGGAAATGAATTGGATTAACCCTCCGACCAAAGGAAAACGATGATCTGTACCCGAGGTGTTTGATTTGGTACTTTGGGAATTCCGGAACCCCTTTGTGGATTGTTCCAAAGCCCGAAGGACGGTGACTAAAGTGTTTGGTCTGCATTTTAATGTATCATGGTATAACAGGTGATAAACAGCTGATCATGTCTATTATTCAAAAGGGTAATGTGTAAGAAATTAACTTAAGAGGAAATGCTATCCTCTATGATAGTAATTGATGGTAATTTTCTTGAGAATTTATTTGCGAAACACCAATCAATCAATATATAGGAAAAAGTCTTTTATACAAATCTGAATGTTTACTAAAATCTTTAAATGATTTTTCCAACAATTTATGAATGATAATACAGAGTCGAAATAGTTCTCGCAAAAAACGACTTTTTTTTTATAACATCTCCAACGACTCCAACTCCTAATGTAGCTCAATTTCCAAATCATTGACTTCAAATTTCAGCTGTGGTTTGTCGTAATAATTGTAAAAATTGTAAAATTATCGAATAAAAAAAATAGTATCGATTTTGATAATAAGAAATCTCTACATTTCGACAATGTCGGCTTTTATCAAAAATGGAAAAACAAAAACGAATAAAGTGAACTAATCAAAAAAAAAATACTTGTTTCGCTACTCAATCGATGAGAATTAAGACAGATGTTAAAGGTATGGTCAGCCTGAAAAACGCAACTTTGACAAAAATTTATTAAAAGTTCGCAAATTTGAGGCAAGAAAAGAAGTTCGAACGTATTGCAGATCATTTTAAAGTAATCAAAGGAATCGCTTAGATGGAAACAAAATTGAAAGGAGCAACCTTGGGTCATCAAACATTTCGATTTCTGCCTTAAAAGACCTTAGTCTGATAATTATAGTTTATCGACTCAGATGTAGATCAGTCTTGCCTTAAAATGTTAACGAAGAACCAAGTTTATATAACTGAATGAATGAATGTTACATACGTACTATCTACCAGAGAGTACTTATCTTCTTGTTAGTGTTATAACGGCATTCCGACTATATATGTGGTGTAAACATTTTATGCTTTTATAAATTTATTTAAAGTACCGTTAATATTTATCTTTTTTTATATATTTTAATTTTCGGCAGTTAATTTATTCAGTGTTAAATTCCTATTTATTTGTTGTTGTTTTTTTTTTTGTTTTTTTAACTCGTCTTTTTTTTTTTTTTCTATTGGTTTTTTTTTTTTTTTTTGGTTTTTTTTTTTTTTTTTAACTCGTTTTTTTTTTTTTTTTCTATTGGTTCATTTGTCATTTCTGTTTGGTTTGTTTTACAAATAACTATAAATAAATAAACACATTTTATTTTTCATTTCTATTTAATATTTATCCAAGCACACCACACAAATATATTTATTTTTATTTAGCTAACTTGGTTGTCTAAATTCATGCACGTGTAAACCCATATAGACCATATAGACTATAAACCAATTTAGCAGTAAAATAAACTCATGTTTTGCAAAAGAAAGAAAGAAAAAAATCAAGCAAATTATTTAAGCCTGTGGTGTGTTTTTGTAGTTGGCCGTTCTGATATTTTATTTATTTTTTTTTTTTTTTTTGCTCTATGTGGTGGCATCAAGTGTACACAAATAAATGCTTTTAAATTAAATTTTTAACCTCTGCAAACACTACTTAAATGCTGCTAATTTAATCTGAATTTGAATTGCATGTTATTGTAGCAAACAAAGCAATAGTGGCAGTTCAAATTTTAACTAAATATTGTTGGATATAAGTTACATAGTAATTTTTTCATATATATACATATATATATATATATATATATATATATGTATACATATACATATATATATATATATATATATATATATATATACATATACATATATATATATATATATATATATATATGTATACATATACATGACATGAAGTGTGAGCATTATGTGCAATTCCATCTGTATTATAAAAATATTATTCCCGATTCTTCTATCAAAATGCAATGTCAGTGCAGAGCAAAACTCACATGGTACACTAAGTACATTAAGCTGGGAAGAAAACAACATTCTATAGCCAAATTATTGGTTTTTAAACATTGACATTGCAATTGAAAACTAAATTTAATATTTTTGATAAAATTTTAAAGTCATAAAAAAGACTTTTTTCATTAGCAAACAAATAGGCGAACAGTTGTACTTAAATCGCTGCTCATAGTAAACAAAAAAATTGCAATTGATCGGGCAACTATGTAAGTGTAGCAACGAAATGTTGTTAACGATGAACGTTAAAAATTTTTAAATGAGTTAAAATAAATCATAAATGTATCTACGTTGGCTAAGTTTTTGAAACAAAAGCTTGTGAGGAGTTGAAAAATTCCTAATCTATGGCCTGGGGTTCGCTTGCCGTATACCCAGGCGTCCAATTTATTTCTAACCGCATATTCCTCTTCGGAATCAAACAATAGGTCTTACAGTGTCAATTCATTAATTTTTATTGATTTAAATACAAAACGAAATAAGACTTAAACTATTCATCCATACGTCTTAGTCATATGCTTCTGTAAACTCTACGGACATAGTATTTCCCTCTATACCCTCTACGTTCGGATGGACTCTAAAGAAATCGGACAACGTGCGATCGTCACCGTCGCAGCACAATCACCAAAAGAGGAAGTGGAATCCTTCAACGTTCCCCACTTCACCTTTTCCTTAGTCTCAGCAGATGGCGTTGCCATCTACTCTTGTTTCTACAGGGTCGCATTTGACCCTTCGCTGTGGATTACTGCCTACTGCAGCAACCGCACAGCAACTAGGGAGGGAGAGCGTGTGGTTCAAAACGAGGGTGCGACTTTGCTCCTTACAAGCTCTATCATGAACGGTTAAGAACATTAAGATTTTTTTTCAATTAACGCAATTATTAGTAATCGGTTACACATCAATTAATAATAATCGGTTTTCATACGATTATAACGAAAAATGAAAATCCCACGGTAAGTTTCTTAAGGCAAAAAGTAAAAATTACTTTTGAAATAGGACTGTAACACTTCCACAGAACGATGTTAGGACGGGCCTCATACAACGGAAACCTATTCAGTCAGTGTTGCTCTAACCAAAGTTATATAAAGTCTTCTAACAATGCATGGATCATCAAAGGCAAGCATATAGGTGTTGTTTTATTCATAGAGTTCTATGTGTAAATAAATTAAAATCATGTCAGTTTTCGAATAGAGACGTGTTTGCATTGTTCAGTTTGTGTTATTCGAAGAATTATGAATAGAAATTACTCGTATCTTTTGGAAAATTCTTGCAATAACAATGGTTGTGTGAAAACGAAGACTTAAATTCAAAAATGTTTTTGAATCGATGAATACAAAAAGCTGGATCTGTTTTGCTAAACAATGATAAACAATAATGCCATCGACAAAATTCGAAAATATTATGTTGAGTTTGCATAATCAATGCTAAACTCTTGTTGTTGATTTGTTGATAAATCCCTTTCCTTTTTGTTTCGCTGAATATTAACTATCAGGTTAGTTGCGAGATCACCTCAGTTCTTTTCTTCTTTATTTGCTGATTATCACCTTTGCTCAGTACGTTTCTTTTTGTAATATTTCAAGTTAAAAAGCCTGTAAAATTAAAACTAAACAACTGTAAAGAACTCTTTTTTTAACATCTATCGATATATATTTATGTAGATATTTATTTTTATAGATATTTATTGGCCGCAATGAATTCTAATTATTTTCATATTTAACACACAAAAATGATAGAATTGTGAATCTATTTTGTAGAATAAAACATCACAAACAAAAATTTACGCAACATACCGTTTACAAAAACACATTTGAGCAAAAACATGAGTGATAAGAGATGATAAAGCAGTTACAGACGAAACTTGTTCTTATTTAAAGAAAACAAACAAAGGAAAGCAAATAACACAACTACTCTACTGACAAAATTATCATTTATTACATTTAAATAATTCTTTAACGAAGAATTTTTAAAAATCAAAAAACCGAACATAAATAAGCACACACATTCAAGCTCACTTGCCCGAGCCCTGTTGCTATGTATGTTTTATATAAAAAAACAAAACTTCCGTATACGTTACTCTCGTATTCATATATTTATAAGTTTGCATTCGTTTTTATGCGTATGTGTGCCTATGGGTTTTCGGGTATTTATACTTGTAAAAGGTTTGACTTTTTTCCATGCAATATGCTTACGTTGTTAACCGCTAAAGCAGCCAGTCACTTATGCAGAAGCAAAAAAGCAAAAAAAAAAAAAAACAACGAATTTTTATAAACCACTCGTTTCCGACTTCTCCCTGGATGTGTATCGCCCACATAAGAATGCTCTATATATATATGGGAACACATCCCCTTAGCCGGGGATAAATGTACGCATTCATACATTTATTATAATATGCCTGTCAATTATTTAAATCTTGCATACTCCAGCAATCTATGAATGCGAATGTTTTTCCTTTATATGCACATGCATTACTCCATGACTATATATTACTGTTCGTATGTGAGATTTTATGGTAAAGAATTTACTATCGCATACAATTTATTTAGTTTCTTTTTTTTTTTTTTTTGTCTTTTTGGTACTTTTAAAGAATTTTGCGTTACATTTGTATATTGTTCACATATATTTTAATTTCCTGTGCGTTAGGGAGTAAGAGATTTTTGTTCATACAATAATAAAAGTAACATTCATGGAAAGCAAAAAAAAAAAAAAAAAAACAAAAACATCACAAAATAACTGAAATTTATTTCCAACGAGAATAAAGTTTTAAAAACTTGTTTTGCTGCGTCAACAAGAAGAGGATGAAAAGCATGTTTACTGCGAACATGATGACTGATTCATCGCGGAAAAGTCGTGTTGAGGTGTCCTTTAGAAAACTTTAAAATTTTTTCTTTAGATATTTATAACTCTAAAAAAATTAAATTTTAAATCATTATAAATTTAAATTTTATTATATAAATTTCAGTATTTTCAAACACAAAATCAATGCCAACAAACATTTCCAAATCATGTATCTAAACAACAACAACAACCACACATTCATATACGCGTATAAGAAATATTTAAAGCAAATTAAATATCGCTCATACGTCGTCGACTACTAGTATACTAGTACTAACGAACTCTTTTCTCTCTTTTTCTCTTTCCATATGAGACATATTAAGAGAGTTGGTCTGTCAAATAAATGAGCATTTGTCTCTGCTTGCTCGTATGCGTGCATGGATGCATTTGGGTGTACACAATACCAACACAATTAAATTAAATTTGCAAGAGCACAATGCTTGCGCTTGTACGTATATTTGATATCAACTATTCTTCACAAACATCATAACTTTCGCTTCGCTTGCACCATGCTCGCAAATTAACCATAGAATAACTACTGTTCTTTCAATAGCACTCATAATGATCAACGTGATAATGTTAATGATTTTGGTAAATGTTATTAATGATGATTTGTTTCTTAATAATGCTTACTTCATTATTCATACATTTGCACTCAAAAATCAATTGAAAATATTGACATATATTAAATTAATTACCTGTCAGGGCAAAATGATAACGAATAATATAGTATATACTGTTGCTAGTGTCGAGTTGTAATAATGAAATTATTAAAGAGTATTTGCACAAAAGGAGAAACAAGAAAAGAGTTACATTCGAATTGCACCGAATATTTATACAACTAACTGTTCATTGTCACTTGTAAGATAATTATCTTCGTACATTTTATATGTGTTAGCTTTAGAAACAAATTTTCTTCCTTTGGTTATCGTTACTTGGTAACAGCACTTTGCGAAACATTGCTATCAACTTCTACATTGAGGCTGCTTCTCATGTTCACATCTTACCTCAAGACAAGATGGTTAGTTGGATACTAATAGTAGTTGTTCTTACGTTATAACGTTCACATAAAGGAAGATTAAAATAGAATGTGCAATGAGAAAAATCTGTGTATAAATATTTATGATTCCCATATACATATATACGTCACAATTATAGAAAACATACATAGAAGACATTTATCTTTTAAAAATTTAAGCGAAGTGCTTAGGGTTGGAAATTTTTAAAATTTTCTTGTCATTTTATAATTTATTATAATTGCTTTGCGAAACAATATTTGCGAAAATAATATATATAGGATTTGCATCAAATGAAAATGCATCACTTTTTCAACGGATTAGCGTCTAAGGCGCTGAATCAACTTTCATTAAAGTCCTTTGAAGATTGTGACATGTAACTTGAATAGAAGACATCACAAATAAAAGACAGACAAATAGAGCGAACCGCATGCGTTAAATTGACATAGCAGAAAATACATCTATATCAAGCTCTTTTGGATGCTCAAGCATCCGGACAAAGATGGCATGCATGCTTTTACGAGAAGTAGTAAGGAATACAAAAAGTAATTTACAATTAATACATTTAGATGAAAAAAAAACACGTTTTATTTATTTTCGTATTTCCACCTGCTTCTACTTTTCTTAATGAAATGCTGTATTCATTAACATCTAAAAACCTGACAATTTGATTATGTTAAAACCCATAATCATATTTCTATAACAACACTCAACGTTTGTTAAAGGCAAGCTAATTAAGTTAACAAATTGCTAAAATGAAATCTAAAGAAAGAAAAAGATTTCTCGATCATTCTTTAAATTATTTATAATAAAAACTGCATTGAAAAATAATATTAAAATAAATATAACGGGCGTTCATTTTTCTTCAGGTACAATTTCGTTATATTATTTTTAGTTGCGGACAGTTGGCACAACTGGGCGACAGGCCAGGGCGACAAACTATTAAATCGAGAGTAAGACAAAAATTAATTTAAGTTTCGTATAGTATTTCGAAACTTATTAGAACCATATTAATTCCTGTATACCCCTTTCCATCCCCTAAAAATACCACCAGTCCCTTAAGAACTGCGTATTGTCTATAAGTTTATCAATCACCGTTTCTTTAAGACACAGTCTGAATGCCGAGATCACACTTCGAGCTTCATCAGCGAACTATTACAATTCCTAGAAGTAGAAATAAAGCGAATGAAGACTTCATAAATCAATATTTAAGTACTCAATCATCGCTAAAGAATAAATTAAGTAGAGCGACTGATGTTTGCCGTGATGCTTATTACCCATACTAATGTATATCTCCCTATATTTTTTGCATTTTTTCGGTAATAAAAAAGAATTTTTTCTTAAATATTTAAAAAAACAAACACACTTTTAAATAAAAATTAATTTTTTCTAACATACAAATAAGTTTTTCATCATCAAAAGTTTTAAATTGTTTGATTAAGAAACAATTTTATTTAAATTATCACAACGCTGGGGCCACGAAGTTTCAATTTAAATATTCTTTTGCTTTTGTATATAAACCCAAAAGGAAATATTAAGCATTTTGATGAAACATTGCAAAATAGACAAAAAAAACTATCTATCTAAATTTCAAACTTCAAAGAGATCAAAAGAAAATATTTAAATTAAATATTCTTTTTATATTAATTTCTTAAATTATTTTTTAATTACACTTGTTAAACTTTGCGGTTTCTTCGTATTCGAATGCAAATTATTGCACATCCATTCACGTTTAGTCACTTAATAGTAGTAGTTAAACTCAATTCATTTGAATCATTTAAAAGTGAAGAATAGAAAAAGAGCAAGATAGTTTGTGTGTGTGTATATATGTTATAACTATTGTTCAACAATTGAAATAATAAAATTTTAATTGAAATATGTTGCGGCTTTTTTGGTTACTTTTTGGTTACTAAGTGCAAGTTATCCGTACCAAAAAAAAAAAAAAAAAACAGAAAAAAGGATACTAAACAGTGACTGAAATGCAAATACGTCTGATAGAAAAAATTTAAAATAAATTTAAAAAATAAACGAAAAAATACTATAAATGCTTTGAATTACACAATTCGCCGTTTCTTCGTAGAGTGGTAGTAAAGAACATTACACTTCGACATATCTTTTTTTCGTTATACACTAATTTCTCCTCATATACCGTTTTCTCTTTTTTTTTTTTTTAATTTCTTCTCTTCTTATTCTTCTTTTCTCCTTTCTTAAGCTCTTGGTATTTCCAACAATTTTTTTTTTTTTTTTTTGTAAATTTTTTTTTTTTTTTTTTTTTTTTTTTTTTTGGCAATCGATACACCTCGTGACGACAAACTTGATTTAGTTATTCATTAAAATGTTTAGTTGCTCCCGTAATAATCAATGAAATGCAAAGTTTAAGAAGAATCTTTTGAGGAAAAAGGGAAGTCTTAAGTCTCTTGCAATTTAAAACGCAACTAATCTCAAGGAAGTTAGCAAAGAAGTATGCAAAGAAGCTTCAGCAATTTCAAAGTATAAATGATACTAACAAGTAAGAAAATTATATTCAGGCTTTGACGAATCTTTTATACCCAACATCGTTATCTTAAAAAAGGGAAAAAGATAAATTTTAATAGGTAGGCGTGGCGATTTTTTTTTTTTGGATGGAATACCATAAAAGACGACCACAACAACAGACAAAAATTAGACGTGCTTTCGGCTTATACTGTAGGCATGGCCTGTAATCGATTTAGCCCACTTTCAATAGTAGCAACGTATGCGATATAATTTCCAATATTTCTGCCAAATTCGAAAAAGATATCTCCATTTTTGCGGCCAATAGAATGTTTACCACAGACATCAAACAGGCGGACGGACGGACATGCTTAAATCGATTCTAAATTTGATGCTGATCAAGGATATATACACATTGTGGGATCCCGGAAGTTTCCTTCTGGGAGTTACAAACCAAATAACAAAATGAAATATATCCTTCACCTTCACCTTAAATACTAATCCTTTCTGATACGTACAAGAAATAATAATAAACCGTATACGTAGTCTTAATTATTGGTACTTTTTTCCTTACAGTTTTACAGCTCAAGATATAAAGTTCTGAACTAAAAAAAAAAAATTATACTTTCTGAGAGTGTGTGTTGTGAAATTAAATAAATTAGGTAGCAAATCTGTAATATTTTCAGCTATAAAAAGGAACAGCAAATAACTTTTTACACGATAGTACATAAAAGAACAAAAGTATTTTGTTGAATTTCAGTTTTTAACTTACTTTCTGTCTTATGACTTTAACGGACAATAAAACTGCAATAAAAGAATCGCACGAATATGAAAAAGCTTAAGTGAAGATCTCATCGCTTAAGGATTTACGAACAGAACAATAAACTCACTCATAGATTATCACTCAACTGTGTTTTATATATAACAATTTTATTAAAAATGTTTTAATTGCATCTACATAGCAACAACAAAACATCATGAAAAACAACGGGACTTTTACAAAAACTAAATAAACGTTTGATCACTATGTTATGCTTGTGACGAACTTAATTGGAATTCCTGGTTAATGAATGTATTGTATTGCATTGCATTGCGCTTCCGTCGTTTCTCTTTTATTCCAAAAACTATTAGAGTATATCGTAAGACTGTGAGTGTGTGTGTGTGTGTGTGTGAATTGAACACAAAAAGAAGAAACGAAAGTTTTTTTCACTTTAGGGCGAATTATTTTAATTGGCAAACGTGGATGTAGATGCCGGACAGACATTTTCAAGACTGGTCAACAGACTTTCAACCTATGTAAGCTAAATTTGAGTCATCTAAGCAACATATTATATAAGTATGTTTAAACTGATTCCGAACCGAAATCTTAAGTCACTCATAAATAGCTTATGTGACATCTCAGCTCTAACTGTTATCGTCTATCGAATGCAGAAAACTTAGTATACATATAAACTACAGTAGCGGATATATAAAAATTACAAAGTGTTGTGTCCAGACCAAACCATTTTTAAAAAAAATATTTTGTAAACATTAGTTCAAAAGTTCGAAGGTCAATTGCTGGTTTTTCAAAGTATAGAAAAATCTTGTGAGCAAGAAATTATGAATAATTTTTGCGAAATTATTCACAAAATAATGGAAACAAAACTTTTTAAGAATTTTTGTGTATTAGGTTGAAGTGATTTTATTTTTAATATTATTTAAAAATCAAATGAGAGCCCAGCAAATTTTTACGAAAAATAACAATTTTTTTTAACATGTCTTTATTCTCACACACCCACAGATATCAAATTTCAACTGCAAAAAAAAACTAACCATTTACACAATTGTTAATTGCGCGTTACGAATTTTGCATCCTTTGTAAATGTGGTTATAAATTTCCGTTTTCTGCAGCCATGTAGTAAATGTGTATATTAGGTGCTTGCAAAAGTTTCTATCCATAAGTTCTACAGGTAAAAGTGTTAAAGCAATGGAAAATGCCAATGTAAATAAGACTTGAATTCGATCAGTTTGATCCCTCTCTACCTAAAACGATAATTTTCCATTTAGTTTTATAGAATTATTCAGTGTATACCGATGCTAATCATGGAACTCTTAAAGTTGCATTTTCTACATTCATTGTCGACATTCATATTCAACATTCATTATTTGAAGAAATCTTCTGTCGAAGCTCATTAAAAACTTTTAGAAGCTTATGATGATGCTGCTCTATCATATCTCGGTTGTCGCTTTGGGTTTCAATGGTTTAAAAGTGGTGATTTCGACGTCAAGGACAAAAAACTGCCTGGAGGATCAAAAAGTTTCAAAAACAAAGGAAACTCAGCACAAACTCTCAAAGAGCCTCCGAACGGAAATTGATGATTTAATTGTGTTTAGACGTTTATATGCGATTAGAAAGTCCGAAAAGGATGGAAAATAGTTTCCACACGAATTGAATGCAGATCTCAGTTTAGCCGCATTTTGGAAAGGTGTTCAAGGAGACACTGTTGCAGCTCACATGGCAAGCTCTGCTGCACCCAGCGTACTCACTAGATAAACCGCCTTCTGGTTACCACTGGCTTAGATCGAAACAGCATGGCTTGGCTAGCTAGGTTGAAGAACTGCGAGAAAACGTCGCTACATGAATAACCCTAAAATATCATTGGTTCTTCCGACACGGAAACGCTACATTGCGAGAAAGATTGGAAAAGCATGTAGAAAATAATAGAAAATATTTTGATTAATATATAATATATTTTACTAATTTGTCTCAATAAATGACTTTTTCAAGAGAAAAAATGATAAAAACTTCTATGAAATATCAACCATCTATCTCGACTTTTGCAACAATAATAAACGACCAATAAGCGAACATACAGATAGAATTCCCTAAGTTGGCTCTTCTGTTTTATGCTAATCAAAAATTTTATATTCATTTTATACTCTTCTTGCAGAATAACGGACTTTTGTGCTGACTCAAAATCCCACACAATTTAAAATTTCCGTATTTCTTTAACGAAACTCTGCTATTTATTGAAATTATAACATTTTTAGAGCGAAAGCGTGCAAATAATTCATTTTAATGCTTATATAATAACCGAAACTCCTTTTGCACTTATTTCCAGAAAAACAAAATTATAAATAAGCAAATAAGCAGTTTAATGTATTGCATTTACTTTCCTGTTCGCTACAAATGCAGTTCCAATACAAGAGAGGTGACGATTATTTGTTCCGTTAGACACTCATGTTTATTGAAAAATTACAGTTAAAGCAGAAATGAAAAATATTGAAACTTCAAGCTCTGTTTCTTATAGTTTGAAGTACTCTTTTTTTTTATAGTTCTCACCTCCCGCAATTGAATTCTCTGTAAGAAATATTGTTTTATATCGTCTCGCTCTCACACCAACATCGCTGCGTAAACCAGAAATGAACTCACGACAACGACAATATTTACTACAATTCTCTCTATGTGTAAGTGTAATAATGTTTGAGACTAAAGAAAAACAGCAAAACAATTAGTGTTAGTTTATGCCGTTGCGCTATGGGTCGTAAGTTATTATCAGCGAACAACAACAGCAACAACAACAGCAACAACAAATAATGAAAATAAAATGAATATTAAGAATACATTCAACGCAACGAAGCATGCAAAACGACACATGTTCGTGTTTAAAGCAAACTGACAATAAAATAGATGCTGTTTCTTACATGTACACACACACACGCACAAACACACTCGCGCGCGTACAAACATAAATACCTGCATGAATGCATACGGATACGTCGTATATCGTAACGAAAGAATGAGAATTTGTTACGAGCCTGGACGTTAAATGGACGAACGTACGTGCAGCATCGAATAGATTAACAAACGCTAACGCTAAAGTGCTAACACGTTGATGTGATGCGCACTTACACCTACACTCACTTTATTGTTTATCTGCTAAAATGTGTTGATAATAGCAGCTGGAAGAGATGGTAACACAATCTACTCATCTTTACACAAACGGAAAACGCGTCAAGAACTATTATGTTCTCGACGTTTTCGCAGTAACAGTAAAACATACAACGACAACAACAGCAATATAACACAACATAAGAGTATACTGTACATGCTAAATGTACATGCATGTGTGTGATTACGTAACGCTGTATACGAAAAACTAGAAATATATGTAATTATTATCACACCTGCACACACACAACAGGATGACTGAAGGTATTCACCGACATGGTCAAACATACAAACGTAGTTATCATCAACCCCTGATTTGTGGTATTTAAACGCACGTGCCCACGTTGTATATAACAAATTGTTGCGGTATATATTATACACACAGTGCTCTACAATTTATTAATAACGATCTGCTAGAAATAAAAGCGTATTTGAATCTTTTCTCTAGTTGTGTGTAATAGCATTGTCTGAATTTAAGGATATTACAGTTTGCAAGCTTCAGAAGAATTGCAATAATCATAAAGCTTGTTCCGGCATATATATACAAGGCTGTTGTTCACTTTCTGGGAGCGGAGTTTAAGGGAAAGAAGCTGCTTAGGTGTACTTTTCCGCAAACCAGGATTCATTGTACCTGTCACACTTACGAACGGATGAATGTCTTTTCAAAATTTCTACACTATTTTTGTGATAAGATCTAAACTACATTAATGTCTCTTCATCAGCAGTGCTTTAGTCATTATACCCGTAATCATCATCTGTCCTCAAGTATACGAGTTTTAGTCATTTAGAAGTCGGTCTCATATTATTGCTGAGAAAAACCTTTTACCACTAATTTGTCCTTGAAGCATTCTCTTTCGACAAAGGAATTTCGTTTTATTTTAAAAGTCCGCTTACCCTTTCCCTACGGATGAATCAAAGACCTCCCCAGCGTCATTTTCATAATGTGCATTTAGCTTATCTTTTATAGCATTGTTCCCTTAAAGCCTTTGGATCGCCTACAACGTTTGCATAAGTCGTCTTATATCCACATCTTTGCACTGGTTTCCTGTTACGCGATTTCTGGTTTTAGTTTCTGGTTCTGTAGTTGTCTCGTACCTCTTCGTTTGAGGTGTGGATGATGACTTCAGCATCTTCGCACTTATCACAATGGGTTTGTCGTTTATCGTCATTATCGTCACCTTCGTCATGCTTACGTTGTTGAGAGGTTTTTCATGCTTCACCTGTGTTCCTGGCTGAATAACGCCCCCCCTGAGACTATATCGTAGAAGTTACACTCATTTTCTTCTGTAGCGTTATCTCAAAATCCCTCTTCAAGGAATTTAACATCTCTATTAGGAACACAATTTGTTGATATGGATCGTAAAAATTTGATTTAGTGGGAATTAAAGGGGGGACCAACGAACGCTACTTCTTTGCCAACCTCTTGTGTCTCATTTCTGTCTCTCAACTCTGTACTGGTATGCCAGACCCTTAGATGTTTTAAATTTGGCTTTTGAATGACGTTCTATCTAACAAATAAATGAATTGTATTATGGACTGATTCCGCTCAGAAATTCGATGCGATTCCTAAATTTGAAATGATCTTCTGAAAAGTGATACCAATCTCTCTCTCTCTCTCTCTCTCTCTCTCTCTCTCTCTCTCTCTCTCTCTGTCTCTCTCTCTCTCTCTCTCTCTCTTTCTCTCTCTCTCTCTCCCAATAACAATCCGAGGAGATAGCTAAAGCTAACGAAAATTTTTGTTCCTTACTTGTCCATCGCTGCATTATTATTAACAGGCAATTGAGTACCCATTTGCTAAAGTCTAGATCCAAGTTCAAATTGAACGTCTTCATGGTCTGTCTTACTGGGGAAGTGCAAAAATGTAAATTTCTTTGTAAACCATGTCAACCAGACCCCATTGTGTATATTTGCTTTTCACAAGACATAGACAGACGATTACGAAGAAGAGTAATTAGTGACGATCCACAGTTCGTATCTTCGTACTACTACGTACCGATGCTACCAGCTTGTAACCTGTTTGCGAAGAGAAGAATAGATATTTCAAGATATGATGTCATTCATTTATTTGCTTAAAAAAGTAAAACTTCCCTTCTTTTTTCGAAACTTGGAACGTTGGTTGATAAGCATTTGAAATTCGATTTTATCCCAGCAAAATTCACGCTCATAATTTATCTTTTTTTTTATAGGTGGCTTTAGGGTTTTGCGTAACAGGTCAATACATATACAATTTCCTGCTCTGCTGGAAACTTATACAGTGTGTTATTCATCATTATGCAGTATTTGGAGACTGTATTCTATTTACGGTAATGAAGTAAAGGTTTCCTCTATGTAAAGATGTATTTTGTTGAGTGTGTGTGTGGGGGAGGGGAGGGGGGAGGGGGGTATTTTTGGTCTTCAATGCTAATAAAATTGTGTGTAATATAAATTAGAAATTTCATGAGGGTTTTCATCTCATCTCTCCACAGTGGTTTTCAGTTTAGTTAATTACTACTGTGTTCCATTATATCTTCGCTTTTATTCCAGTCTTCTATCACTTTTTCATCTCCTTGCGCTCACTAATTGCAATAGCCAATGTAAATACACATAAACTATACATTGTCGTTATTAACTGTAACCATATTCTTGAGCAACTTATCTCTCGGGAACAACAGTTTAGGTAAGATGGGCAATTTATTAAAGTGCATTTCGGTAAGTGGAGCATAAATATTCGTTATTAATGTAAGTAAAGAGATCCTCAATGGGGGGAAACTAAAATGAAATTGCTGATGCTATCAAAGCTTTTGATTGAGTTTTGTTGCTCATGTATGTATTCATTACGGGGAAACGGAGAAAGCATTATTATAAAAATAAAAAAAAACCGAAAAATAAAAAAAAGGAAAGGAAAATAGGAAGGATCGTTTAAGCGTTAAAGAGATTTAATTATAAGAGAATTATTGTAAGTCAATCAGTCAATATCTTGTGAGGCAGAATAGAAAACGTAATTATTATTTTCTGGACTTGGAAAAGATTTTATTAAAATCAAACTAATGACAATTAGACTCTGTTTACAAACACTTAATAAACAGGATTTTGTAGTTCAAATACACACAATCGAAAATTGCAAATCACAAACGAATTGTATGCTACGTTACGTGTTCAGCTTTAAGTTAAGAAAAAGCAAATAAATTTTCCAAACACAAAAAAAAAAAAACTAATCAAAAATTGTACAAAACATCCTTTCTCACACGTAACGTACAGACTCGCGCGCGTAAAGCTTTGCATAAAGAACTAAAGAAGACTAAACTCAAAGTGCAATTTTTTTTTCTCGCTTATATATACATAAAGAGACTTAGTAGTTTATCTACACATTTTGGCAAGTAACTGTAATGGAAAAGTTTTGTGAATTCGTTGAAAATATTAAATTAATTGCTTGTAAAGATAAAGTAAAGATAAAATGGAAACTTTCAGCTAAAGCTGTATTGCGCCGCAGGAAGTCGAACAAACAATAATAAGTTGCTTTTGAAACTTTTTCTCCACCTAAAGGTATACGAAATCATCATGGGTGAGAAGGAGAATAATGAATAAATAGAATTTCTTTCTTTTACAATTGTATTCCAACGAAATATCGTAATAGATGTTTGCGTAAAAGGTCATTATGTTTGCCCTCTGTGTGCAGTGCGTCGCAATCATATTCACAAACATCTTAATACAAAACATAAAATCGTATAAGAATAGAAGAGAAAAATTTCTTTTCTTTTCATATGAAATTTTCTTTGCCTGCGTTATCAGTTAAAATGATCAATTTTACAGGAACTGGCAAATGTCTTACCTATTTAAGATACTGCGGTAGGATGCGCAGTTCTTCTTTCAATTACCCTTAACGTGGTAATTTGAAGACAGCCTCCTAACAATGTAAGAAAGGATAAGAGTGAGACCGCCTATGGCAATACTCTTATATTCCTCTAGGACATTAAGAATAATTTAGAAACATGATAATACAAACAACATGGAACTTTCATTACAATCTAAATGATAGCTGTGTGTAGCATTTAAATAAACCAGAAATAAAAAATGTTCGACTTACGATAGTCCCTACATGTACTCATTATAAAAAATAAAAGAATTTGAGGTAATCTCAATTTTTCGTAGTAGGAAATTCTAACCCGACTTTGCGTTTTAAAGAGCTCTAATAAGTAGAGAGAGCTTTGTCTGTAGTTATTATAAATTATGAAACTCGTCAGAGTTTTGTCCCAACCTTTTAGCTTTCCTGTGAGTAAATCCTTGCAAAAACTGATTTATGGAATTTAGCCCCAAATTTTTACGTCAAGGTTCAGTATTATCCCCGAAAAATGATTAAAGCAAAGAGAGACAGACGGATGGATGGACAGTTCGAGGGACTGACGCACGTCCGTATGTACGTGTCAACATACGAATTGAAACACCGATACGTAGACAATTAAGAGAATATATTATTACGAGACAGAAGTATGGATGGATAGTCCAAGGAAATGGTGTACGTCCGTATGTACGGATCAACATATGAATTGAAACATCGCTATGTAGACAATTACGAGAATATATTATTACGAGACAGAGGAATGGATGGATAGTCCAAAGAAATGTCCGTATGTACGGATCAACATATGAATTGAAACACCGATATGTAGACAATTAGGAGAATATATTATTACGAGACAGAGGGATGGATGGACAGTCCAAAGAAATGACGTTTGTACATACGGATCAACATATGAATTGAAACACCGATATGTAGACAATTACGAGAATATATTATTACGAGACAGACGGATGGATGGACAGTCCAGGGGAATGCCGTACGTACATACGGATCAACATGGGAATTGAAACACCGATAAGTAGACAATTACGAGAATATATTATTACGAGACAGAGGGAGGGACGGAC